>AWHC01044635.1:0-29001 GCA_000465285.1 Eidolon helvum
CCACAGTTTGGAGTTGAGTCTGGTGAACACGAGGAAGGGAAGACTGCCGAATGCTGTGCTCTGGAACCTCACCGAGCTAGAGCAGGTTGCGCTGGGTTATCTGCTCGTGTTCAAACTTGAACCTTTTGCTCATGGTCGAGTATGTGTGCTCCTGCGCTGTCTTCATGGATGTCACTTGAGCCTCACGGCTGCGCCCCAGCTGTCTTCCTTCTTCCTGCTTTCTCTTTCCTTTTCCCATTCTGCCCGTTCTCCCTTCTAACTGTCCATGTTATAAAGCTAAGTGTGTTTTTTTTGTTGTTCCCAGTCTAGATGTTTTAAAATTATGAATAAACATTTTGTTGTTTCTTTTCCCTCTCCCTCTCTCTTATGCACATGTGCATGTACACACACACACACACACACACACACACACACACACACACACCATTTAAGTTTTATGGGGCTAATAGTCTCAACAGAAGAAAGGTTTACTACTCATGCTTTAGCATGTATTTGCATGATTTCCATAATTCCTAATATGTTATCTCATACTATAGCATACAGATAAGAATTGGGAAAAATTTATTCATTTATGTTACTGGCATATGGTATAAGGATTCCCTTTTCTTGGATTCACTCATTCATTCAACAGATGTCTGCTAGGCTCTGGAGGATGCAGTATGTCCTGTCCGAGAGCTGTGTGGGAGACAGTTTAGAGCAAGACACAGAGATGTAGCTGATAATTTCCTCAGAGCTTAGGTACTATGCTAGAGTAATATCACACGAATTGGGAGTTTATGCGCATTTAAAAATATCAAATCAAAATGAATTCCGTCAAATTTAATTGAGAACTAACCGTGCTTTTTAAATTCAGGTTCCAGACGCCAATATCCTGGGACAAATTGGACCTGACTGTAAGTATGCCATGGGAAGCCTCAATGAGTAGAATAGGAACTGCTGCACAGGTTATCAAATCTTCGCCATCTAACTTGAACTCTTCCACAGTTTGGGTCAGTTAAAGTCTACAAAGAAAAAAAATAATGTAAAACCCCTGAGTGTGTGCAAGCTTGTGAACACAAGATGGCACCCTTTCCTTCCGTGAGATGAAAGAATGGCTTCTGTGATTTCTTTCAAATTTCGCTTTGGTCGATTACATAATGTTCTGAAAACCAAACAATGCTTTAGTGGTAACAATTTCTCTTCTTTGAGACATTAAAATATTGTCCAGTACCTGGATCGATAATTTCTAAAATATATCTTAAATTAAATATGGTATTTTTTTTAATTAACTTTTCAAAGCATGAAATTCATTCTGGAGGAAATTTTTTAAATTTAGAATAAATAATATTTGACTATGCGGTAAAAGTCTTTATAGATAAGGAAATGTTTGTTGCTCAGTGTTTCGCTTGTGAAAATCAAACACTTTTTTGGTGTGCCACTTGAAATAAAATAGCCACAATTAAATAGATGTAGAAGATGAAAACTTTTCGATTTTTTACCAGATTTGCCTTTTATAGTACACTCTTCTATTTGATATCAGTTATTTGCTACTATTAATAAAAAGAAGAAAGTCTTTGGTTTTATTATAAATTGTGTCATTTTTATAGAATATATTTGTTTTTAATCAGCATCCAAAATTCAAAACTTAAGAGCTTTTTGATTTTGAAGATGTTACGTATACATTAGCTATTGGATTAGTTAAGTGTTGTAATACTACTCCAGGTTTTTTGTTTTTTTTTTTGCTGCTGCTAATTTGCTAACAGTATTCTTAGATCAAAACTTAATGCGTTTCCCACAAAATTAGGTAATATGTTACTAAAACGAATTGACTTATTTGTTCTTTCTAAAGTTTTCCTGTGATTCGCCTTCATCATCACTTCAACTATGGCATTGAAGCGACGGGTCTCCTCGTTTCCAGGTGTATAAATGATACAGTTGTCCTGGCAGTAAAATACACCGCCCGGGCTTGAGTCTATTTACTCCGAGTTATCTTATAGCCTAATTAAAAGTTAAGGTCAGGTAGTCATTATTTCCTGGTTAATACTGTGAGGACCTTTTAGAGAAAGATGCACAAATAACAGCGAACTGAAGTCATCCTTCCTCAAAACTGCAGTCCAAGAGAATTTAGGTTTTCAGTATTTATAGTGAAAACATTTTAGAGATGGAAAAGCGTCTTATAACAACTGATCGTTTCAATTTCATGTCAATATAGGATATTAACAGACCATAAATTTTAATTATTAAGGTATAATGACATCATCTTAATCTCACAGGCAAAAAGTACAGTGAGCCACTGCCTCACTTTAATTTGTTATTTTGGAGTTTTACTGGGTTTTTTTGGCCTTTAATTTTTAGCATAATATTCTCTTCTCCGGAAAGTTCAAAATAAAAGGCTAAAGGAAAATGTGAACGAATACTAATGAAATATTGATAAATTTGTGGGCATTTCCCCAAAAACCTTTTAACTATTGATTTTTTTCCCTTTTTTGAAACCTGTGTAGTTTGACATAATTAGATATGTGATTTAATAGCTACCTGATGTTGAAATTTAGAAACCATTTCTAAGCTTGTATCGTTCAATAGACATGGAGATTGGTTAGCAATGAAACAAGTCAGCTAAAATTGTCACCACGTCCTGATTTGTTCTTCACGTACATAAATTAATGCCTTGACCAGATGCTCTGTGAGTTGTTCTCAACTCCAGCTCTGCATTAAACCAGCTAAAGAGTTTCTAAAATGCCAGCACTGAGGCCCTGCTCGCCCCCTTCACTCCCAAGGTTTGGATTCCATTGTTAGACCCCCGCATCCGTATTTTTTTACGAAGTTCCCCCATATGGTTCTAACTGCAGGGTTGTGCTCTTTTGTGTTCTAATGCCCTTTCCACCAAAGCTCTTATTACTCCTGATTATGTACAACATGGGCAGGAAGATGGAAGGTTAAGGAGTGACCCTCCTCCACATTTCACTTCTAGACTCTGGAGCAAGCTACTCTGCAGTCTTCGAAGCCAGTTCTGAGCAGAGTTTCTGTGGCTCACTTTGTGCTTGGGGAATCATCTTAAAGGAGGAGTTTCCTGAAAAGTAATCTGATTATGTAAGCACAGCCAAGCTGGGAGATTTACCTCTGTGCTGGAATTAAATATACTCATTTACCTGTGAAATCACTCAAATTTCTTCCCCATTACCGGAAGTAGAGTTCCCCAAGTGCAATGGGTCAAGACTGTTAACATCCACCAGCCACCTGGGGTCTCTGGTTCTTCCCTCCCCCAACCATTCAGTTTGCCTGTAGAAGGAATTTATAACTTCAGTAATTAAAAGCATAAACTTATATAAGAAATTTTGATTTTTTTTTTTTTAACAGATGGCAGGACTGGCTCAAGGATGTTTTGATTACACTATTCCATATGTTAAAGAAAGGATACAATTTGACAAAAGAATATTTGATTTTCAGGTATGTAATTATTAGCATCTTTCTATTGTATTGGACTCTCCCGTCTTCCTGTTAATGCAGAGATGTGTTAGGAAGCCATGGAGGGACTCCCTCAGGATTATAATGGGAGAGGTGTAGGGGAGGAAGAAATAGGTCTCTGGGTTTGTACTCATGAATGCTTTGACCTTCTCCAAGGGCACAACAGTAGTCCTTGAGGCCTAGCTATGGCGTGATTCGGGATATCTTGGTGAGCGCTTCAGAGCTGTCTCCTCACTGCTTTGTAAGTTCTAGGACTTGGGGTCTGCAGTCAGACTTCCTGGGTTCACATCCTGCCTAGTTCTTTTTACTAGCCTTAGGCCTTGGACAAGTTTCTTCACCTGTCTAAGCCCCATCTGCTTCATCTATAAAATAAAGAAAATACTACCTGCCCCTCCAGGTTGTAACGTGTTGAACACCGTACCTGAGTCTAACCAGTGCTCAGTAAATGTAGCATTTGTTAGGAATCTGGCCAGAGCAGTAATCCTCAAGCTGACACTCGCACGCTTCAGCCTTAGAGAAGGCAGTTTGCTGTGGTCAGTGCTGACAAGATGCTCTTAGCCAAGCATGTTTGGTAATGCTAGCCTGGTCCCATGGCGTGACTTCTCAGAGCTCCCCAGGCAGTCGGGGGATTCGTCGGTAGCAATACTCAATTTTCTTCTCCGTGTTCCTGTCCTCAGCAGGTCTGACCAGGTTGGGGGAAGCCTGGAGTGGCAGCGTACCAGGCTTACCCCAGCACATCACCTAACAATCCAGAATTACCTCGCGTGTTTGCAGAATCTCCCTTTAAGCAGCCCTAGGTTTCAGGTGCAGATTCTTATGACATCAGTGGCCCTATGGTGCTGCACTGTCGTCAGGTTCTGTGCTAATGACTAGGCATCATACGAGCATGTATGGGTGGAGCGTGTGCAGAGGCTAAGCTGTGGGTGTGCACGGTCAGTGCATGGCCTGAAAAGATGGAGCATATCATGCCTGTCTGGGGTCTGCCACGTCTCATGCTGTCATCAACACCTTACACAGGGGAACTGAGGTACATGGAGACTGAGATCCTGAGGTTATGCAGCTAGCGAGGAATTACAGGGTTTTGGGTCATGGTTTCTGTTCTGACTTTCACTTTGTAATACTAGAGTGCTCTCTCAGAGCCAGCCACCACTTTACAACAAGGGGGACAGAATGCCAAGACAATTTGAGGGAGGCTTGTGATCTCCTTTGCACCCAGGAAGCAGTGTTCTCATGAATATGGGGTGAGGCAAGGCGGGAAGGAAAAGGGGCCACGGGCACTAATAGATAGAATCATGGCATTTCTAAGGATGCCTTGTATGAATAATTAAAACTTTTAGAAATTTGATCATGAAAAGCAACGTCATTTTATGTATCTGTGCGAAGAGTTGATTAAAGGGTTTTTTTCCTAACGGCTTTAATCTCATCAGAGCGATTTGTCTTTTGCTTTGCATGCGATTATCTATGTCTTTCTCTCCTCTGGACTGCAGGCACGCCCATGGAGGGCAGGGACCAGGCCTCCCCATCCTTGCTGCTTCGGTTGTTTAATAAGTGCAGATTCATTGAGCATGTTCTCCACCTCAAGCCCTGTGTTCACAGAGTAGTGAAGGAACCAGTATTTGGCAGAGACGAGTTCTCATTGGCTGGAAATGCCACAGTCACTTTTCTGCCCCTCATGGCGCCTTATATGGTCCTTGGAGTAGACAACATGGATGGCAACTGTCAGTCTAATTAAACTGAATGTACTTTTCAAAAATAATTAGAATCTCTACATTGCACATAACAAACCATGAACCATTTCTTGAATAGTGGTATTGGTGTAGAAATAGACGAATTGACTGCTGGAACAAAATAGAAAAGCCAAAAATAGACCCATACACCTATGGAAACTTGATATATGATAGAGATGGCATTGCAGACCACTGAGTATGAGTATGCTTTCTTTCCTTGGAGAAAAAAATGAAACCGGATCCCTACCTCACACCATACACAGGAAGTAAATTTCAGTTGTATGAAGGATATAAAATGAAAGGCAAAATTTTAAATTTTAGGGAGACTATCTTTGTGACCTCATGGTAGGAAAATATTTCACAAACAAGACACAAAAAGGACTAATTACAAAAGATAATAAAAATAGTGAATTTGGCTATTGAATTTCTTTTCCTCACAACGTACCATAAAGCAAAAAGGCAAACCGTAAAGAAATTGTTTGCTCTACAAATAGGTTAGCAGGTGTTCATTTTATTATTATGCCTCATAACCTACACAGATGTAACTTAGTCTTTTTTGTGCATACAAATATTACGGAAAGAGAAAAATCTATAGTGTATTTGAGAGCGGTACTGTTTTTCTCCAGTGCATTCCTTTTTTGTTTAGGGAAGGCCATCCCTGGGATTACTGGATAGTTGCCTTAAGTGAGGTTTCCTGACATTGCAGCATCACACAGTGTCACAATTACTTAGCTGCCATTCTCCCTGCTGGACTACATAAGTCGTAAGCCCAAGGAGTTCTGTCTGTGACATCCGATGTCATGTCTCCATGCCTCTGCACGGTGCCTGGCATCTGGTAGGGGCTCAGTAAATATCCAGGTGATGGATGTATCAGACATGAGAAACATGTCAGTCTGTAACAACCATATCTATGCACGTATTTCCAGGAAATTATGACTATAAACTTAATATTCCTATTCTCGCTCACTAATTCACTCATTTTTCTTTGACTTACATTTAGTGTGTGCCTAATCACTCTTTAAAATTTCAAAGTGGTAGTGAATTCTTAAGAGTTTTTTTTTTTTTTTTTTTGGTTTATTTGCTTTTTAAGTTGTTTTTCTGCTTTCTGTAACCCTCAAGAAACTGGAACCCGTCCGTGGATTTTGTAGTGGAGTCACTGCAGTAAAATTGCTGTAAGAAAATCGATGCTATATTCCTTCGTTACTTGGCAGCTACTGTCTTTTAATGCCTCGAGGCTAAAGGCAGAATCAAAATTTTGTTAATTCAAGCAAGTAAAAACATACTCAAATTTTTGCTTTGCTGGGATTTAGTTTAAGCTCATTTTGATCATAAAAAGGGTTGAAAAGAATAAATAAATATAACAGTCAGTTTTTCAAAACTAATTTTGTGATTTATTTTTCTAAATCTTAACAATTATAAAAAATTACATGAACGTTGAAAATTTTTCGGGAAACAAGTGTACTATCATATTTCACTTTAGAGTGCAGATTTTAAAGTATGTTTTAAAATTTCCTCTGGGGTGTATTTCAGTCTGCTGGTGTTCCATATCCAGGCAGCACTTCGAGGATAAGCTGCGATTTGGGGAATCCTAATTCTCTAACCTGAGCCTGAATATTACAGGGGCTCCGACACCAGGTGGCTCAGGTGGCCACCCAGCTGGAAGCTGCAAGGTTGCGAACATACGATGCTGCTAGGCTTTGAGAAGCTGGAAGGCGAGTCATAAAAGAAGCATCTATGGCTAAATACTATGCATCAGAGGTAAAAAAAAAAAAAAAAATTCAGCTTTCTTTTTTTTTTTCTGAGTATGTATGTATGATCCTTTTCCTTCAGGAAATTTGGTTGAACATTTGTTTGTTTGTTTTTAAGTAAAATAACATGGATTTTTCAGTTCCATGAGGTCTCAGTGCTTTCACAGGATCTTAAATGTACACCAGGTCGCCCAGTTCAGGTGGAAGACTCATCATTAGTCCCCGGATGGGCCTCGTCTGCATCATGGCGTCACCCCGTGGTCCCAAGTTGAGGCAGAGCAAATGCCATGGGCGATGACATGGAATGAAAACATCGAGGACCCATGTTTTTAACGCTTTCTGTTCTTACATCTGTGTTCTACATTTAGCGCATTAGACTTGGGCTGGAGAACTTGGCCAGATCACTGGGCTGTTGTTGCCCAGCCTCAGTAATACATCTTATTCATCCCACAGCTTCAAATATTCATTTAACTTCTTCAGCCCCAAAATTTAATCTCCTGCCTCAACCTACCTTCTGAGTGCCAGATGAATAAAACTGATTTCCACTTGGCCTGCCCACCCCATTGCACCACAAGGGTGTTTGTAATGTGATTTCAGCAGGTGATTGGCTGCTCGTTTTTGGTAGATTGCAAGACTGACCACTACAACCTGACCACTGTGGCCTGCCGAGTGGATAGGAGGTGTGGGCTACACCAAAAGTTACCCTGTGGAAAAATACTTCTGAGATGCCAAGATTGGGAAATAAATTTTTTTCCATTTTATTTTGTTTTGTTTTACTTGCCTATTATATGTTGTTAATTATTACATATTATTACATATTACTTGGCTATTGCATTTGGTTGATATTTATTCTTTGTTTGGGTCCTAGGCAGAGACAATTATAATCTCTTCAGAATTGTATTTAGTGGTTCTCCTTTTCTGTGGCTGGGTTTTTTTTCCCACCTCTTCCTTCAAAAAAAAATGGATTTATATTTTTAAAAACACCAAATTGCCTTTTTAAATGCCTCATCAGGCCTTTCGGTAAAACCACACAAAATCTTCTGCCTTCATTTTTCTTTCGCTAAAAATGTTAGTATTTTTGATGCATTTAATGCTGTTCTTCGAAGCCGAGTTCCGAGTTCAGGAGCTGAGTGCCCAGTTGAGCCTGAGGATTCCGACGCCCCCCTCCCAGACGGGAGGGTGGAGGAACAGTCCAAGCTGCTGCGTCGCTAGTTTAGGAGTGAAGACCTTCACCTGCTTACTACCGATTCCGGAATCAGAATCTAATTTCCAAATGGAAAATTATCATCTCTTCGGCAAAATTACTTTGTCGGATAGTAGCGTATTCAGAGGACGTGGAGTGATGTCACTAGTAACAGTTCTATAGCAAATGCAGAGATAATGTTTGTAGAGCTATGTCTTGTGTAGATGCTTAACACTCCTAAATTGTTCCTTTTGCTCCCTTTCGTTTAAGGTACGATATATGAAGGAGCTTCAGACATCCAGCTGAACACCACTGCGAAGCACATCGATGCAGAACACTGACAGCCACAGGAGCAGGACTCCTCCCTGATGTCCCCGATGTCGACTTTCAAACTGTCGTGCCTTCCGTGGGAGTTACCCACCATCACACTGAAGGACCTTACGCCCTCGCTCATGGATCTTGGGGTAGACCTTTCCTGTTTTGTCTTTCTAGTCTCTTTAACTTAGGCACATCATTTTTAAAATTTGGGAAGAAATGCATCCATATTTTCTTGAAAAGGCTTTATAGATATTATCATCTTAACTTCAGAGTATACAGAAGTTTCACTATTATCAGAATTTGGGAAAATGAACGCATACTAACAGACATGGCTGTTTTATGTTCCTAGTAAATCTTTATTTTGTGGCATCAGAGAAACATTTGTTAAAGTTGGCAATTCTATAGGATAGATGCAATTCTAAATTGCTTAATTAGATAGAAACTGAGAAAACTTATTTTAAAAAATTGAAAAGTTTTAAATACCTGAGAATGGGTAGAAAATAAGAGTAGAATGCTGAAGGTCATATCCCTGAAGAAAACATTATTTTAATGAAGTAAAGCAATATAATTTGCTACAATAATTGATTTGTATAAAAGATGCATTTCATGATGGTTTCAGCAAGTCATCTTTTTTGTTCCAATATGATTTTTTAATTAAATTTATTGGGGTGACATAGTTAATAAAATTATTTAGGTTTTGAGCATACAGTTCTATAATACATCATCTCCATATTGCACTGTGTGTTCACCATCAAAAGTCAAATCTTCTGTGACCATATTGACCCCCTTTACCCTTATCTCCCTCCCCCTCTTCCCTTTCCCTCTGGTAACCACTCAACTGTTGTCTGTGTCTATGAGTTTTTGTTTGTCTTATTCGTTTTTTGCTTTTATTTTTATATCCCACATATGACTAAAATCATATAATTCTGACTTTTTCCATCCGGCTTATTTTGCTTGTTAGCATGATATTCTCAGATCCATCCATGTTATTGCAAATAGTTTTCAGCTTTTTTTATGGCTGAGTAATATTCCATTGTGTATATGTATCGCCTCATCTTTATCCAGTCATCTATTGAAGGACGCTCTGGTTATTTCCATGTCTTGGCCACCATGCCTAGTGCTGCAGTGAACGGAGGGGTACATGTATCTTTACAAATAAATGTTTTTAACATTTTCAGTTAGATAATCCAGAAGAGGGATTGCTGGGTTATATGGTAATTATAGTCTTAATTTTTTTTTTTGCAGATCATTTTAAAAAAAAACAAGTCTCTATATTAGTTTTTAAGTGTACAACTAAAATAATTTGGTTTTAGAATATAGCCAATATTATAATATTTATTCTGTCATGCACTCTTTTTCAACAATACAATTTCTCTTGATGTTAAATTGAATACCGTCTCCTCAAACTTAGTTGCTTTATCGTGAATAGTTCTTTAGGAATTATGTTTTGTTTCAGCAGTTCTCCAGAGGGAGATGTCTCGCCCCCATAAAGAAGTATATCAAAACCTTGTAAGGAATGAGGGGTAGAAGGGGGCCGAAGAGTTTGAAAAAGTGTATTCTGTCATATAAAAAATAATATAAAAATAATTTTATATCTTTCAAGGCAAGAATAATGTTATCATTTTACAATACAAATTATAGAAAGGCAAAGCTCAACAAAATATATAGCTGATGCCATTTCTTCATACTGAGGAGTCTCAATCAGTAGAGACCCCTGTAGGGTACGTATCCTGAGTCCCCTCAGGGGGGAGGTGGACAAGAGAGTTTTATATTTTCTGAAAAGGGGATGTGGGCTGGAGATGTTGAAGTGTTTTAAGGCCCATACAATAATCACTACTATTGAATGGGTAGCATTTTAGTACTTAAATGAAAGGATAATGTTTAAGAAAATTTGGGATTTTCAAAGTAATTTTGCTTTGCACTGTGTTTATTGAATTGGATTAATTTCTGTAATGTAAATCTCAGTTAAATATCTCAAACTGTGTAAATACAATTGAGGTAAGAATTACTTTAAAATATCTGGAAGAAATAAGGACACATTTAAACCTTGCATGAAAAGAGACGAAGTCTGCCTGACTTCCAGACGGGGAGACGGCAGAAACCTGCTCATTACTCAGAAGACAGTGATCTGACAAGGAGGGGAGGGGTGGTTGAAATCCTCCAAAAGAGAGCTTGGACATCCTTCATTTCTGTGATTATGTGAAAGAAGTGGACTTTACAGATGATGGAGTAGAAGCCCACATTAGTAGAAAGAATCCCAACTTCCTCCTGTAGAATTATAAACACGCGAATAAACATGAAATGACAGTGAACCTCATTCACGTTCAGATTAGCAGCTTTCGAGAGCCTCCACGTACACCTGGACCTTGAATTTATATTTAGTATTGCTGGGGTTCTGTGTGCAGATTCTTTATTTATCTTCGCAAAGAATAGTTGAAAATTAATTATATATCACAATTAACGTATGTCCTTATCTTCTTCTATTAGTGATTCATTGTGTTATTTTACTATTTCCCAATGAAGAAGATGTGGGTTTTCCCTGTAGTTCTTCCATTATAGCTTTTCTTAATAACCATGATTTTGGAGTCTTTAAAACTATCTATCTTGAGTTTGTGTCTGGTGGCAGACAAGCTCATTTTTCTCCCGAAGCCTGTCATTGTCTGTTAGTTTGAGGACTGGGCTGTCATCAGGCTCAGAAGGCAGAGACTTAAACACATGCACCAAGGAACCACTGACTGTATTCATGTGGGCGGGGCTGGACTCAACCTGGCTGCCCAGGTAGTATTGTTAGAGATTTTAACTCACAACATGAAAAAGAGTCACTGTCATAGGTTTCTAGAATCATGGAAAGTAAATCCTAGAAAGACCTTAGAGAACCACCCAGCCAACTCTCCGGTTTGGCAATGAAGAACTCCTAGCCCAGAATACTCGCATGAGGTCATCCATCCAGGGACAAGGGCCAGGCAAGAATCCAGATGCACTGGCTTCCAGTTTGGTGCTCTTTCCACTGTTTAGCATTGTCTCTCTTCAACAAATTTGAGGTTTTATCCTTGTTATGTGTTTCAGTATTCTTGTTGATTTATGTTGGGTTTAACTGATAAAAGAATTAACATTTCGGCAGTGTTAGGATGGATCCGTGTCGTTGTTTACATATAGAGATCACCTGCCAAAGACACTAGCTCTCTGGGGTAGCTGGTTTGTCAAATGTGAAGGTTCTTGTGTGTGATCAGTTTTATGGTTATGACTTATTTTTGTAAATGTGCCACTTATATCCTTGCCGATATTTCATAAAGTGAAAGTTTTGTTTTAATGGTATGTGTCTGACTGTATTCACTGTTAAAGATTCTGCATTGTATGGAGAATGAAAAAATAAAGCGCTAAGTTAACTGGAGACTTGGGACTCTGATGAAGCGAAATTGTCTGTTACACACACAGATGAAGCAAGAAAATAAAGTTGTCTTCCTGCAAAATGGACACAACACCTTGTTGACCACATTGATCATTACCTCTCAGGTAAGCCAGTTTCATTTTCAGAGCAGAGGTCTTATGATGAAGACCAGCCTTAAATTCTTGATGCTAAAGAATATTTTAGCAGAGGATTCTTTTTCTCTCTTTAAGCAAAATAAGCAGCTCTTCAGTAGAGAGGGCACCTCGTGAGCGTGTCTTCCCAGTACAGATCTTACGGGCTGATACTTATGCCTGAGCTTTAACTAGTATTACTTCTAGAAGTTTTATGTATTGCACCTTTCACTTAGTGATGTACTACAGTATGGTGCCATAGGAGATTTCAGCCTATCTGTCCCCCCTTATTTTCTACATTATTTTAAAACCTAGATATCAGTCCTTTTTTCCTTTTGTCATTCAGCAGCATGTGCCAGAAGGTCATTGTGTGTCCAAGGTGCTGTGGGCTCCGGGGTGCCCTGCAGAGACAAATGAGACCAGACTCTTTCTGAGATGTATTCACCTCAGGCCTCCTTTCCCGTTATTGGTGCATCCTCACACAAAGATCAAGCAGAAAACCACCAAGGCCAACCCTACTTAAAAGTATTTCTTTAGATCCATTAGAATAACAACAGTAAGTGTTAACTTGAGCTCTTACCATGTGCCCGCCATTATTCCGTATTTTTGACCATGTCAGCTCACGACAACTCTATGCAGTAGATGCTCTTATTCGCTCATTTTACAGGCATGGAGATGTCGAATGAAATGCTCATTGGGGCCACGCAGATGAAGACCCTCCCAGATTCATTCCTTTGGGTCTTTAGGGCTCATTCATCTTTAGCAGTCTTCCAATGAAACGCCACTACAACTGGCCCTTTACTAGGGACTAATACTTCGGAACATGTTTCAGCAGAGCAACTAGCTGAGAACAGGGCCTGTAAGACAAGTAAATAGGTGTGGGAGCATATGTGTTTTGGGAGAAAGAATGGGGGTGTAAGGAGATAGGGCAATGGAAAGATAACGGGTAAGAAAAGTACTGAAAAAAGAACTAGGGAAATTAAAAAAAAAATCATCTTGTTTAGAGTTATCTAAAAACTACCCTGAGGTAGGAATAATGACAAATCATGATAAAAATCTAAGTGGCTACAGGGTGTTTGATTTGCAATTATTTGTATGGAAAGCTACAATATATATTTTAAAAAGCCCTAACTTTATAAAATTGTTGTTTTTTTTTTTTTAAGAAGTAATGGTAAGTAGAAAACAAAATAAGGTAGGAGCATAGCCAAACGTAGTAGTACTTACAGGTATAAATGAGTTAAAATCACCTATTAAGAGATGTTAAGATGGGACAAAAGGAAAATTAAAATCCTGGCTACATAGAGTTAAAAACGCCTTTTTAAAGAGCAGCACAGGAATCTTAAAATAAAGAAATTGAAAAAAGACCAACAAATGCTACAAAAAGGAAAGCAGACATAGCAGTGTTAATATCAAAACTGAATTAAAGGCCGAAATAACTTTAAAGGACAAAAAAAAAAGATTAATAGAACAGGAAGAGTTGCCCAAAAGGTTCCAAAGCCATGAACTTTATGTCTCTAAAACAGCTGGGACCTATACACGGTGAAATAAGTAGGAACACAGCAAAAAGCACTGACGAAGACATCGGAGGCGCTGACTTAGAAGTCAAGTTGAGTGAAGAAAAGAACAGATAGAGAGGACTTGGACAGCACAATGGACAAGTTTGATGTGCACACGAAGAACATTTTGTTTCTTTTTGAAAACAAATGAACAGTCGTTAGAACTTTGCCACAGGAAATTTCTACAAACTCCAAAGACAGTTTTACACACAACATTCGCTATACGCAATAAGTAAATAACAAAACGAGATATAAAAAAACATCTAAGCATAACTTTAAAGAAGTGGTTAATTTAAAAATGAAAATATAAATTACAAATTGTCAGTGAGGTTAGGGGGAGCCAAGCCCTCTCAGGAGGACAGGAAGGCAGAGTTTGTAGTAGTGAAAAATTAGAAATAGTGAATAAATCATGGAAATACTGTACAATCCTATGCAGCGGTTTACGAAAATGTGATCCACAAACTGACATTAATCATCAGTAAATTATCTCGTTGTAAAAAATTACAAATTGAACAATATTTGTGCAGAACAGTAAAAACCTATGTATTTCTGTAAGTCCAAGCATATATGTGAATTCTTAGGATAAATTCTGAAGGTCTGGTAGTCACACCAGTAACTACGCTGGGGGTTGTATGGGGACAAGAAGGTAGCTGGGGGGTCATTGGCATCATCTATACCGTTTGAATTTTCATAATGGGATATAATAGCGGTGATGAAATATAATATCACCTGTGCGATTGAAAATAAAGCTACCTATCAGGTTACTGAAGTTTTTCACTTTCGTGCATCATTTTCCTTTAACTGATTTTTCTACTTTTCTCAAATAGCCATAGCCAAGTAGGCAGCTCCGTTCAGCCACGCAGGAGACTAGACTCTGACACAGAGGGCAGCGAAAAGGGATCTAAAACTGAACCCCTTGAAGGCTTGACCTTTGTGTGTTAACAGCGCCAACCAAGTGTCAATGCCTGCCCCCCACGAAGCAGTGCCTGTCCTACTTTGTCAGGAGGGGGTTCGCCAGCGGGGCCTCTCGTACTGGCCTTGGGATTAGCATGTTGTCTTTATTGTAATTTGATTTCATGCGATTTGACCTGAGATAGTCATTTGTTTCCAGCAAAAAAGAAAATACAAAACTTCTACTCAAGTCGTAGGACCCAGGTCCACTGTGGACATTGGCTGAGCACACTGTGGCCCGTGGACCTCTGGCTCTTTTTGTTGTCACCTGCAAACTGTAATTTCTTTTTACATTTTAAATGGTATATAAATATGTACACATCTCAGTTTTGCTTCTTTTCCACAAAGCCTGAAGTATTTACTGTCTGACCTTTAAGGAAGAGTTTGCCAACTCTGATTAAGTGATTGCCTCTTCAATCAAATTTTCCTGATAAAGTCAGTCTGTCACAAGAGAGGGAGAGGGAGAGAGAGAGGAAGAGGGAGAGGCCTCCCCTAGGAACTTGGATCATGATTCTCTGTTAACTTTGTTTGTAACCTGTGCAGCCCAATTGGCTCCCTCCTCCCATTTACACAGTGTTTCAAGTTCCTTGAAAAAAAAAGTCCCATGAGCCACTGCTCCACAGCACCGAAGGCCTGGGCGGTGGTCAGCACCTGTGCAGCCCCCCTCATCCTCAATGCCTGCTCTTCTCACCTCTTTTTACCTGGACTTCACTTTTGTGAGTAGATTTAAACCATGGTCTCAAAAGTTATCTTCTTACTCTTAGTCGGTGGCCTATTATTATATCCATCCCACGCTCTGTAGTTTGGGACATCTCTCTCCTTCAAACTCTGCCTCCTTTGCTTTTTGACGAGGAACCTCTTCCTTTTGGCTGACTCTTTCAGTTTCCCTTATACAGAAATTCTACCATTTATGAAGATTAAATCATCGCACCTCTTCTCGTCTCTATTCGTGTCTTCACAGTGCTTCAGAGTAACTGAGTCTTAGAGGTGCAGATTGATGCCCTGTTCCTAATATTTCCTAGTTACTAGGTATGACACATCTTTTTAGGTCTGCCCTGACCAGATGTCCAGCAGGCTCTTGGAAATTTATGTCTAAATGGACATAAATGGAAATTTATGTCTAAAATGCCAGACAGGGGTTAGGGTGGGAGACAGTCTTACATAGTCACTAATGGCCTGAGGACAGATGAAGTCCTCAGGAAGAGACCAACAGCCATCTCTGGGCCCTCAGCCTCGTGTCACCCAAGGTCCTTGTGAAAAGGCAGGTTTTCTGATACACGGGTCAGGTCGTTGAGCCTGGGCCCTGAAAGTGCCTGTTTCAGCATCACACACTAAAACCTGAGGAGAGTTTTCAAATGATTCCATCCCCGAAGTCCATGAGCCTTTTCAGTTCCCCAAGCATTCCGGTGTGGCAGGACCCTACACACCCACCTGCCGAGGGGGCTGAGAAGCAGAGGTGGAGCAGGCAGGGGACCTTCCCTCCATCCACCGAGGTCAGAGGTGATTAGTTCACGATGGGGTCACCCATTCTCCCTCCTGACATGCCACTCACGAGCTGCGCATTCTGTTTTCCTGGTTCTGTGGAACCGAAAGCTGTCGAGGGCATTGTGTTCATCACCCTTTCACCCCGAAGTCGGAAGCTCGGTGGCGCTTGCTTTAATGAAATGTTAGCTTTATTCGCAAGAGTTGAAGAAACTACTAATATGATGACGACCTTAAATTCAGATAAATCACCTTAAAACCTAACACTTTCTCTTAGAAAAGGATATTTTTTTCCTCTTAGAGATGTAAACTAATGATGAAGTAATACCAGAGTGGAGAGGTTGTGTACCTTAGGAAGGTTAGGGAGCCCGAAGGGGGTGCTTCTGGTCGGGTGGGAAGCCCCTTTGAGTCTCACTTTCTTTTACACTCAGTCCTAGAACAGACCTATCACCGTGTAATGCGTGTGCAGTGCCTTTGCACGTTAATACCCCATCTTTCCAACTCAATTGATTTTTGCAAGTAGACAAAGACTAAGGACATGCTTATTGATTGCCGTTAAGCTCATTTTAAGTGTATTTTGTAATAAAAAGCATTTTGAGACTAAAGCAACCCTGCACTTGCCCAGTGGAGAAGAAGTCTTAGGAATTACTCAGATCAAAATGTACGAGTAGTAAAATAGTCACCAGATAAAGATGTGTTTTGTTTGTTTGTTTGTTTGTTTTTTTACCTTATGTAAAAAATTTAGGCTCTCTTCATCTACTGTCAAGTCATCATTTGGTGTGGACATTCATGTGCTGTCTTTGGGTTAACACACTTTTCACCTCATTGATCTTAAATTTAATCAGATGTTTGCCTCATTCCAGCTGATGTTTTGGTCTGAAATTTTTGCTGGATCTCAGCAATCCAGGGCAATCTCCAAAAGAATAAAAATTCTGAAACACATTTACTTCACTCTGACTAAGAGTATGGATGGTGAAGAACCCGAGTCCAAATCCAATACTGCGACATTCACCGCTGGCCCCTCAGAGGAAAGAATCACACATTATTATGCAAAAGCCAGACGATTCCACAGGCCTATGAAAGAAATAGCTCTCGAAAGAAAACCCTGGTTCTTCTTTGTCAATGTGTAGCTGAAGGAAGAGTTCGGGGTTGGTTTGGTCGGCCGGCGGGTTGGTTTGAAGGGCTTTCTGTTACTTGTGTTGTGTTCTCCTGAAATTATCCTATGCCCTTAAATTAACTTCTAATATTTTTTGTCCTCTTGTTCCTCCACCATTTTGACTACCTCAGCTTGTGGGTTTCCTCTCTCTCTATGACCCTGCAGTGACTTCAGCATGCCCTGTGTAAAGGAGGACACCAGACCCCTCCAGCATCTCTGCAAATGCCCTCTGAAGGCCAGCAGGCCACTGCTGAGGGTCCTGGGCCTGGCGCTAGCCTACAGCTGGAGGCCCAGCTTTGGTTTTATTGTTTTGATGCATAGTTGCATTAAATTAATAAAGAGAGTGAAATTGTGGGAACTTCAAACTTCTCACATGGATTTGATGAGCATGGTTTTCATATAGATTTTCATTATTCTTTTGGTAATTAAAGATCTCATTTCCAAGTAGGGTCATATTCACAGGTTCCCGGCGGACATGAATTTTGGGTGACACTAGTCAACCCAGTACCTATGGTAACCAACCGGAAGGAGACATGTCCTCCAGCAAGGGGCTCTATCATGACTAACGAATGGCTCAAAGCACCCATGGAGGGCGGACCTGTTCGACTGCAGTGGTGTGGGAGGCCCAGTCACCAGTGACCTCCTTGACCTACTCCACCAGTTCCGCCTCCAGAGTGATTCTTGACCTGAGTTTGTATTTCCATTTCTGCCAGTACCTTAGTCCAACCCAAGGCATGCTCTCTCCCTGGGAGCAGAATAGTCATCTCTTAACTGGCCTCCAGCTTCCTTCCACTCCACCCAGTATCCAGTCCCTTTTCCATCTAGCAGCCTGAGACGGTCTTTTAAACTCAAGTGGAGCTCTGTCACTCCTCTTCAACGATGTCTTTTGATCCGTGCTGTCCATTATGATAGCCACTGGAATGCAAAATGCAGTTCCTCATTTGCACTAGCCACGTTTCAAGTGCTCACTACCCATGTGTGGCATGTGGCTGCCATATTGGACGGCACAGGTATGTAGCATTTCCATGTTACGGAGAGCTCTCCAGGTCTGCTCTGCTTGAGACAATACAGCAGCTGCTCCCTCAAAAGAACAGGCGGTGTCCAGAGCACCCGGCCTCGCCAACTGGGTCTCCAAGAAAATTTGGCTTTGAAGCGATATGACAAGATTAATTTCTGGAGCTGTTACCTCCCCCACTCCTTCTTTCTCTTCTGCCCATTCAAGCAGGCTCTATGCTCCCCGCCTCTCACAAGGCTGGTCGGGGCACTCCCCGACTTTTGTCCCTGTTTCAGTGGCAAACGGCGTTTGCAGGAAAAGGGAAACCTAAGTCCGACGTGGAGGAAAAGGCTTGAGACTAAGGCTTCCGTTGCCCTGAATGAAAGTGGTTTCTCAGGTTGGGAGAAAGAGAGGCCTTTGTGCCCCTTCTGTAGCCAAGGCTGGCATCCTGGGAATGTGTGCCAGGGGGCAGGGCGGTTGGGACACCAGGAGGCTGGATCCTGGGTGGAGCCCTCCAGCCTCGCAGAAGATGCTGAACCTCAAGCACGTCCCGGACAAGGCAGCCACGTCACCCTGAAAGAAGCACCTCGGGCCGGGAGGACCGGCCTCCGTCTCGTGGACATCGCCATCACATGCAGGGTGGAGGCTCCCAGAGGGCCCTTTACACCTGCGCTGCGTAAGACCCCAGAACCCAGACGACTGCTGGGAAAGGAGCCCCGAGCAAAGCCGGACGCCCCGTCGAATGGTCGGGTGGAGCTCAGAGGACAGCGCTCTGTTTGACTCTGTAGAGGGTGTCGATGGGCCTTCTCCCTTCTGCAGAACTGGAGCTGGAGTCCAGAGGTGCTCACGGGTCAGGGGACCAGATGTCGTAGTTTCCCAGGACAGTCCCAGTTAATGCCTTTGGGCTCAAAATAATTATTAATAGTGCCATCTTTTAGTTTCAAAAGGACCTTCCAATTTGGGCGATAAATTATAAGGCCACCATATGTAAGCACCTCATATTCTAAGTACAGAAGACCACCGGGAGTAGGGCCAGCTCCCTCCCCCAGGCCCCATTTCAGTGCTCTATGTCCCCAAAGCCAAGGCTGAGAATTCCACAAGCGAGGCAGCCCGGCAGGTTGGACACCTTACTTAGCCAGTGGATTGTTGATTTTTCCCATACGAGCAGGAGGAAAAGAGACCTAGGAAATGATGGCATGATGGGGGAAGCTACAGAGAGGAGGCCAGAACCACCCCATATCGAGTTCTTGGTTCCAAAAAGTAAAGGAAATGGGTCCTGTGTGTGCCCGAGAGTTAGCACAGGGGGTCGATGAGATTGTGTTACGTGATCTTCCTATAATCTCTTACCTTGATGACAGGGAGGAATGCAAGGAGCCAGCAGGACAATGTAGGCACCCTTGCAAGAGACCCTTGATCGCGGGACTCGCTGTAGCCAACCCGCATTTGAAATGTGGACATAGAGAAGGAGCTAGAACGGCACAGTCACGGAGGGGCGGTACCTCGTGCAGCTACACAAGGAGGCAGAGGCCTCTGCTCTCCCTTCGCCCACAGCCGACCCCAACACCACAGGTAGAAAGCAAAAATAAGCGACCTTGCACTTTCCCCTTCACACACACACACACAGGGGGGGGGGGGGGGGGACGCACACACACACACGCACACTGCAAGCTGCTAGAGTCACAGGCAGGGCCAGTGCCGGGGTTCAGGGCATAGAGGCTTCAAAGTTGACGTGAGGCCGCAGTTGTTAAATGAGCCGAGCCTGTTCGATAAATCTAAAGTGACTAAGAAGCCGTCACACTGCACTGAGGTATGTAACTGCCCAGGGAGCTACCTCCTAGCAGAAGACGGGGCTCAAGGAGAGGGTGACTGAGGATTATTAGAAAACGGCCCCAACCCCTTGCTCGATAAGCCTGTCACAAAACTAAAGAAATGCACTGTTTCCTCCCCGCTCCCCTGTGTTGGTAGCTGGAGAGCTACGTGCGCCACCTTTGTTGGGCCTCCTGGGATCTGCAGCTGTCTGAAGGTACCGAAAATCCTCGGATGCCTGACTCCGTCCTCTCTCTGCTTGGAGGGGCTACATCTGGCTCTTCAAAGGAGGCCCCCAAAGCAAACTATCCCTAAATAGCCTAGCTACCGGCTCTTCTGAAAAATCTCCTAGTTGTCAAGCTGCTTGGGACACTGGGGGCTTGTCAGCTACCCTTTTCCTTACATCACGGGAACCGAGCCCGGCGAGGCGAAGGCCCTTTCTCCCATGGTCAGGCGGCCGAGAGCCTGGGCTTGGATGTCAGAGTGCCCGATTCGGCCATCCACCCCCACCCCGCACTCAAGTTTACAAGCTGGCGTGGGGTACTTGGCCTCTCTAAGGATTTTTTTCTTAACTATAAATTGGACATGACGATAATGCCAATGTCCGCCTGGAAGGCTCGCTGTGAGGAGTAAGATGTGCAGTGTGCGAGAGCCCTCAGCAGAGTACCAGGCGTGGGGGAAGCCACTCAGTCACCCTCGGCTCTGGGCGCCAGCTGGGGCCACGGCTGGGCTCCTGGCTCCTTGTTTAGCGCTGTCATAAAGTCAGACCAACAGCTAATGAGCAGGTCAGGAGGTAAAGTTAAAAAACTTCTCGACGTCCCCCTTTAGCTCACGGTATAGCATCTCCCTTAGTCAAGGGTAAAATCCCCTGACCCGCTTGGTTAGAGGTTGGCCATCAAGGCCACTGCCACATCTGGCTGTGCAGCCAGCAGAAAATACGCAGCCCGTTCAAGCACTTTGGCTTCGCACTCCGAGATGATCTGCATGACGTTTGGGTCAATCAATCTACAGATAATGATTCTTGCCGCAGCGCCGGGCATGTCCAATCACGAGCAATAGGGGGCCCCAATTGATTTCTGTGGACCGCTTTCATTTTCTCAGAACACTCTCAGGTCAAACATTGGCTGGAGCCAGGGTGCTGAGAGGAGGTGGCGTATTTCCATCTACTTTTGCCCAGGAATGCCTGGCTATCATTGTGCTCTGTTGAATAAAATTGAAATCATCAAGCCCTTTGAGGCATTGCAAGGACATTTTTCAAGCAGGACTTTTAATGGGGGGTGGGGGGAGTAGAGCACAGAGCATCTGCCTGGATGAAACACGCACGCACGCGCGCACACACACACACACACACACACTTTGTCTTTTCCAGAATAAATTTCTCACAGTAACACAGTGAGATGCGAGAACCTGGGTTGGGGGTGTCGGGAGAGAGGGCTTTCCTGTGCTATGTTGCTGCCTCAGTGTGTGGACTTCACTTACGCCCGCCTCAAAATTAAAGTGTAAGGAAGCCTAAATGAATAGTTGAAGGAGTAATTAAAAATTGGCAAATGGCCTTATTTCTCTCCTACACCGGTTGATTTATGCCTTGTTGTGGGTTTTTTTGAGAACACAAAACTATTAATTTATGTGTGCAAAGAACAGTGAATTAATCCCAAAGAGCCCTGCAGCCTTTAAAG
This sequence comes from Eidolon helvum, assembly GCA_000465285.1. Lineage (NCBI taxonomy): Eukaryota > Metazoa > Chordata > Mammalia > Chiroptera > Pteropodidae > Eidolon > Eidolon helvum. The sequence continues at coordinate 21,561 of AWHC01044635.1, forward strand.
ACCTGAATCATATGTTGAGCTCGTTTAAAACTTGCATAGGAAATTAAGGTAGAATAAAGCCCTTTAATTTGAAAAGTGCATCTATGTTGCAGTCCCTAGGATAGCTACAGGGTCATTATTCAGAAAGGTTAAGGAGGACTTTATTTTTTTATATCCACTACGTATTTCCCAGTTCCAGCTCACCATGGTGCATTTCCCCTTATAAAGGGAAGGAGATAACAGAAGGGGGAGGGGAGCTTTTTATTCACTTTCCACTTAATTTCCTTGCCGCCACGCCAGTCCCAGCTTAATGAATGTAATTGCTACCTTTGATGAAAATACTATTATCAAGATCACACATTACATTGGAAAACAGTTTTTCTTTAAACACAGCGACTGCAGTCTCTAATTATGCATGTAACAAGTGTCTCCCGAACAAAAGAGCATGTTGTCTACAATTGCTAGGAATTGGAGCAAGGCAAATTCGAACAAAGGACAGATTAGATTCGCTCCCCGCTCCACAAAGCCCAGCCCTCTGATTAATTTCCTGCAAAAACTAAAACAATTCTCTTAAAAGGCGCTCCCCCCTTTCTCCAGAATGATCCATATGCCATTTGGGTCTTTCTATAGGGTGATAATGGCCCCTGATTTGAACTCGTGTTAGAAAATAAGAAAGGGCTTTTATGAACTTCCTCTTTCATATGCAAATGAGCGGCACGAGATCTTGAGGGATAATGAGCTCCCCCAAAAGTGACTTTTCAGGGGCTATCAAAGAGCTCACTGGTAGGGGGAAGTCGGCATTGAGGGTGTTCAACCCAATTATTTTATTAGTTTCAAGAAATGTGGTATCTTTGAGGAAATACTTCCTGCGCCTGTTGAGACAGCAACACCAGCTTTTCTGGGGTTGCCATTCCTGAGAGACAGACGGTTTCTTCACTTACGCGTAGAATTTTCAAAATGGATTCGTGGTCGAACATAAAGTACACCTGTGAGTGTAGGAGACCCTTGATTTTTATTGCGCTTTGCTATTAATTTTGGAGACTGCATTTGGCAAGTTATTTTTTCTTCCTTATCAAATATGGGAGATGAGCTAGATGACCCCATAACACCTCAGTTCTGCTCCCCCAGCATTATTCAAACCCAGAAGAAAAAAGCCAAGTTGGTTTCCAATAACGATACTAATTGTAAGTATGAGGTCTTGCATCCGACTGCCTTGGTTCACATCTCAGCTCGCAATGGATCACTTGCGTGACGTAGAACAAAGTCATCTTTCTATGTCTTTATTTCCTCAACTGCAAATGGGCAGTAAGAAGGGTGATGAGAATTAAATAGTTGTCACACGTTTGCAACAATACCTGGCACATAGTAAGCACTCGATACATTTTACCTATTACTATTATTATTTGATTCCCAGAAGACACTGGTGTTTAATGCAATGGAGTTTCCAAAGTACTGCTCACCACCTCCTTGAGTCCTGTGGTGTGTCCCCCCTACGGAAAGCGGCACAGGAAGCGTCATCTCAGATTGAATCCTGCTCCCTGTCCAGGGATAAGAAGGCTGCCTGAACCCAATTTAAGGAGGTTTCGGTTAAATCTGGAGTTCCCATGGACAGAGCGCTACGGTGTTAGACTTGGCCTGATCCTTTTCAGAGGCTCCTGTCCCCGATCACAATGATTCTCAGCTAGTCCAAGGACCAGCGGAGACAGCACAGAATGGAGGATGTTGCCTTTGTGGCTCCCGGTGAGAGGATCTGGATCCATAGCACGTCGACCGCCACACCGAGGTCCTCATTATTCTCGGATTTAGCACCTGAGTTCCCCGGTCACGTAGCTTCCTAGGACAGCGAAACATCATGACACTGTGTTCACTGGAGAACTGACCATCTATACGAATAGTGCCCACCCAAACGTCCCCCTCTGCCAAACTCTCGTGTCCATCTCTGCTCATCTACGCAAAACCCGTATAAATTGATTGCGAACTATAAATGGGTTGCAAAGTGAAACTACGAATTGTGCCAGAGTTGCAGGATTTCATGGAGTCGGGAAAATGATGCTGGAGGAGCATTTGAATTCTAGGCAAGGCCGTTGATAGATGAGGGTCTGGGCATTCTTGATGAGGAGGAAAAAATGGGCAAGGCTGATGACACAGCAGACATTTAAAAGAGAATGGTTTGAGTGTCATAGATTAAGATACGCCCTTGTGAAAATGCATGAAGCCTTTGGCTAATTTGGCAAAAAACAACACTTTGTAAGACCATGCTGTAAGAATCAATCACAAAGGATGACCTGCAGAATGAACCATCAGACAATTTTGGGCTGAAAAACATATCCCCAAATCAACATTGGATTCATGCTTGGCTCAGTCTAAGATCACAGATGCAATTATAGCCTTAACTTAAAAAGCAAGGTGAATTTATTCCAATAAATTATAGTACAAATTTTAAGTTTTAAGACAAATTCCACATCGAGCCTCTTTTGTTTTCGCCATTTACCAGGAAAGGAGGTCCCTGTTTCAAACAGATTCATTTCAAGTGGGCTTTTTCCAGCCACGTTTTTCCTAGGATGGCAATGACATGGACCTGCGTACGCCAGGTGAGACCCCGGGACCCCCAGAACGAAAGGCACGCGTTCTCGCATGTGGGGCTCAGGGCAGCCCGAGCTCCGTCCATCACGCGTGTTATCTGGTAGCAGCCCGAACTCCGTCCATCATGCATGTTATCTGGTAGCGAGCGCGTTCCCAGCTTGGCCTCCCTGCAGCAAGGGCGGTGTAAAGTCTCTGAGGCTGGTGGTCAAGTGGTCAGGAGGACGGGGACCAGGAGGACTGGGTCCGAAGCACTGGGGCTGCAAGGCTGGGACACGAGGCGCTGATGGCAGCCAAGGAGGCAGCGCCAGGTCTGGCCTCGGGCACGTCACGAAATCTGGAGATGACTCTGCAAATGCCAGGCAGCGTTCCTGCCCCGCCCTCACCCTTCACCGGGGGCTCCGCCAGGCAGCTGAGAATCCAGAAACGCCCGTCAGCCCCATGGCCAGCCTGTTCTCATCCGGGAGCCTCGTGGCCCTGAAGCGGCCCGCCTGCCCCCTTGCACCTGGCCGCAGCCCCGAGAGGGAGGCCCGGTGAGCACAAAGGCAGAGGTGGAGGGCTGGGACCGACCCAAGGGCACCCAGTGGGTGCTGGGACGCAGGGCAGTCAGAGTGATGGCAGGTGGGGGCTCCCCTGAAGACCCGCACATCCATCACCAGTCCCGTCCCTCCCGCTGCCCGCGGCTCTGGAAATTGGCTGGAGCTATCGCTCTGAGGAGCCTCAACAGGGGACAGCATTAAAGACAAGTGAGCTTGGAGGCGGCATCTCTCGAGTCTTGATGGCTGCGCAAATGACCGGCCATTTCCTGGTCCACTGGGTAGCGGAATTAGCATAGCGTGAGTGGCAGCGGCCTCCATCTGTCTTCTCTGTTCCTCATTACCCCGGCAAGGTGGAATCGGCCCCTCACCTTTGAGTCCATGAAGGGTAAAGCCCCGACTCCTGAGAAGACGCGGTCACCTCGGATGGCACGAGGCGGGACCCTGGGACATCCCAGGGGGCCATCCAGGCCACAGCCGCATCCGAGAGCTGGGTTAGTGAGGGCTCGGGGTGAGGGTGGGCCCCGGGGGAGCGGGGGCTGAGGAAGGACTCTGGGTTTGGAGTCGGCAGGGCCGGCCTCTCTGCTGGGTCCCCGGTGGCCTCTCTGCTGGCTCACCGTGATGCCTATGGGTGCTTGTCCTTTCAGCCTCATCAGGCGACGACTGTCTCAGCAGATTAGAGGCCCCAGATCCAGGGCTGTCCTCCCAGAAGACTCTTTCCAACCCTGTCGTCACCTTCCCCCCAGCCCAGGGGAACCAGCCACAAGCCCACCCCCAGGCTCCCACAGTCTCTGTCATGGCTTCCACCGCAATTATGGAACTCTCTGGCCCAGCGAGGCTGCAATTCCAAATCTGCTCAGCCTCAGCAGCCTCCCCGCTTCACTCCGCAGGAGCAACTGGCCCCGGCTGCCTCCGTGTGTTTGCTTTTGCTGGCGGCTGCAGGCTGGATTGGCAGGCAGAGTCCCCAGGGGAAGGAAAGGGAGCTAAGGCTGGAGGAGGATCTTGCCTGAGACTCCATAATAGGCTCCCCAGGATGCCCCAGCATCTGCCAGGGGCTTGTCCTAAGGTCACCTGGCCCCCAGAGCTGGGCCTGTACCCTATAAGGTGGCTGGTGCTGGTGGGCAGCCACCAAGCTGAGCTGCCTGGGGGGCCTGTATCCTATAAGGTGGCTGGTGCTATTGGGCAGCCACCAAGCTGAGCTGCCTGGGATGGCTGTGGTCTGCACGTAAAAGGATTTGTTTATTTTGTTGGGTACAAGAGGTATTGCGAACATGTAAGAAAATGTCCTTTTTTTGGAGACGCATCATAAAATGTTTAGATGTAAAATGTCATCATGTCTATAATTATTTTTAATTACTTTGGGAAAAAAAGAAGCAAATATGGCAAAATGTTAACAACTATTAAATCCGGGCGGTGGGGCTGTTCATTTCCCTAGTCTCTCTACCTTTCTTTATGCTTGAAAATTTTCTTAATATGTTTGTTTAAAGAAGAGATTTCCCACAATCCTTGCCCAACAAATTTGCTTTCTCATTGGCCAGTTTTTGCAGAAATGGAGGATGGGAGCTGTAGTCTTTTAGCTGGGCAGAGTGATGCCTGGCTGTAACCCAGGCTCTGTCAGTGAGGAAGGAGGGGAGAGTAGACGCCAGGTAGGAACTCACGGCCTCTGCCCGGGGCACAATTTCTCGCTCCCTCTGTGCAGTGCCTGAAGCTCCGCTTTGGCTTCTTTGTTAGAACCAGGCCCTCCTGGTCTCACTCAGCCTCCTGACGGGATTTCTACCCTTAGAACGGTGACTGCATCACTCACCCAAGAGTGGTGAACCCCAAATCTGTGCATTTCGCAGCTCGTTCACCCTGCAAGATCTTTGCCAGGGTGCTTAACTCCCCCGGGCCCTAAGTCTGCTTCTCTAAAGATCACGCAGCCCATCTTTCTTCTTCCCTCAAAACCCAGGTCACCGGGCTGGCCCCCACACAGGTATATCGATCTCGACTGCCAGAAAGATCCTTGAACAGAAGGCCATATTCTGAGCTGTTGTCTCAGCTAAGATGATTGGGCAGTTTGCCTGGCTTTCTGCCTTGATGTCCTCAGCTGTCAACTAACCAGGAACTAACAATACCTGGTATGGTGTTCAGTGTGTCACGTGAGACCTCAATGTCATGGATAAATACGTGCTTTGCTGCACTCTGCATGCTTGACACACAGTAGGCCTGCTATGAAAATTTGGGGTAGGGGCTTGGGAGGCACTCTGGTCCATCAGCTAATGAATGGATAAATAAAAATGTGGTATATCCATGCAATGGAATATTATTCAGCCATGAAGAGGAATAGAGCACTGATACATGCTACGACATGGACGAACCTTAGAAACATTATGCTGAGTGAAAGAAGCCAGTCGCAAAGGACCACATATTGTTTGACTCTATTTCCAAGAAATATCCAGAATGAGCGAATGTACAGAGACAGAAAGTAGATTAGTGTTTGCCTAGGGCTCGGGAGTTGAGGAGAAGTCAGGAGTGACCGCTAATGGGCATGGGGTTTCTATATGGGGTGATAAAAATGTTCTCAAGTTGACCATGGTGATGGTAGCCTATATCTACAGATATATTAAAACCTATTGACTTGTACACTTTAAATGAGTGATGTGTATGCCGCATGAATTATATCTCAAAAAAAAAACTTTAAAAAATCAAAAAAAAATTGCACTCTGAAAACAGAATATTTGTTATCAATGGCAATGTTAACAATAATACGTGGGTGCTGGCTGGGACTCAGTGCATTGTGGCACCCAGGGAACCCTCAGCCACTCCCAACCTGGAAGGTTCCCAGCACCCACCGGCACTCCAGGTGCTGGGTCCCACCGGAACGGGCTGGGCTAGAGTCCTGCCTGGCTCGGGCCGGCCGTGAACGGATGAGTTAATGCATCTCCACTTACATATATCGATCGTTTACCTCCCTCTGTTCCCAGCGCCAGATCTATGAGCGAGAAGGAAGGAAAAAGGAGTTCAGGTTTAAACTCTTATCACTAAAGCGAGTCTCCCTCTACATTAAAAAAAACTGCCCAGACCCTGTGGCAGGAATGGGCTCTGTTCTTGGGGCATAAATTTGTGTGTGTGGAAAAAAGACTTATTGGTGAATTTAGCAGTATTTTTCGTTGAACTGGCAGTTGCTACCCATTACACCAGTATTTATTTGATTCTTAAAGAGTACAAAACCATGGACCACAAATAAAGAAGATGGAGTAATAGTTTGTGGCTGGGCCACTAGCTTTAAACTTGAAATGAAGTGTCCAGTTTTGAGTTACTGTGTCCAACCACCATTTGTACAGTTTGAAAAGTGGGGGCATTTTTCCAGGCTGTCAGTGTGACTGTAGTTCATTCCCATGAATGATATCGCTGAAGGAGCAGTTGTTCTGCTATGAGCGCTTCACTCATGACCGGAATATATTAAATGTATTAATCCGTGCCTCCCGGCGTAATTTAGGAAGGCCCTCTATTTGACATATTCGTGTCCATCCTTGTTTTATTGCTTGCTCCTGCAGGTAACAATGTCTCAAAAGTCTCGCTCCTGAATGAAGTTAAAATTACATGTCACCCAATAGCATATGCAGTTTGGTGGCTTATTTTGCTGTCAAAATTACCACCCTGCAACAACATGAGACGTTAATGGGGACGTGGTGTGATTTACCTCGCCGGCTCTGGGCCCGGTGGCCAGGGAGGACTCCCCACGTCCCAGTGGCCACGTGCTTGGGGAAGCCACAGCCGTCTCGGCCCTTCGGCTCTGCCTTTAATACCTAAACCGTGTCACCGAACACGGCAGGCCTCTCCTGAGATGAAAACCAACAGTATCTGAGATATTCTGCCAAATGATTGTTCAGTCTAAGTCATTAGGGAAAAAAGTGTATATTTCAGGCAGGTTAGTCCTCCATCAACAGAACTCAGCCTGTTTCTCAGTCAGAACGCGCCCGAGACTTCACACAGAAATGTCTTATTTTAAGGCTAATAGGAGCAGCCTTGATTTACACTTTGATGCAATATTTTTCTACACTGCCAAGCCAACCTCTTTGAAATGTTTGTTGCATCAGGTAAGAAGAGAAGGCCACAAAGCTGGGGGTTGCCTTTTAATGAAATGATGGATTGGACATATGGGAAGAGTATAGGATGTAGATTAAAGCCAGCTGGGAGCCTGGACGAGTAGCTACATTCGAATTTTCACGGGTCCTAGGTGCTTTTACCTTTATGGGACCCTTCCTGCACTGGAAAAAAATATATGTGTGTGTGTGCCCCCCCCCCCCCCCCCCCCCACACACACATATATATAATTTTAGATATGTATGTACATAAATATATAT
>KE759294.1:15135-26895 GCA_000465285.1 Eidolon helvum
GCACAGGGCCCTAAATGAACCTGCACCCTGCCACTTGGGCTTGTTCTGATCCCATCTCTGCTTTGCAGATGAAGGGGTTTAGATGATGAGCCCAAACCCATTTCTCATTTAGTTGCAAATTTTACAAGACCAGAGAGGCAGTGCGGGCGGTGCAGGCAGTGGGAAATTAAAAAAATGCTAGGGCTTGGTGTTGCCAGGATATTAAACCATTCCTCACAAAACAAGATAACTAGAATGCAGTAGTAGGAGGTGACTTTTCACCAAGCCTTGCTGGGCCTCGAATTCTCAGGCGCAGGAAAGTCTGTGGCAGGGAGTGTTGACCTAGAGGATTATGGGCAAAGTGCTTTGTTCAACACGCCACTGATCCAAGCAGTGCTGGCCACGTGAATGCCTCTGGATTTTTTAAAACTGGCCAGAACAGTGCAGACTTCAGAGTCACACAGACCTGGATTTATGTCCTGGCTCTGCCAACTTACTAGCTCTGTGATCCTACACAAGTAGACTCAGCATCTTCATCTGTATTAGGGGACGATAACAGTCCTTACCTCATGGGGTTACTTCTACCAAGAAATGAGTCAATGCATACGAAGTGCTCAGTGCAGGAGCCAGCATGTAGTAAGAATTACCTACCATTATTATAATTCTAGTGATAATAATGACGACGATGGTCGTCATCAAAGCCTGGCCATAATTTCTCGCTATTATAAAGACGGGATTTAAAGTTCTAGTCTTTTTTCTAACACAAGTTTCATCTTCCACCAGTTTCAAAGAGCATGTCTGTATCTTAGGGGAAAACACAAGATATTTTTGATGCCTGTTATTCAACTCTGAGGACCCGGTAGGTTTAGAGTGAAAACATGGGTGACCGACTTGTCTTAGTTTGCCTGGGTCCTGCCTGGTTTTAGCCTAGAAAGTTCCATATCCCATGAAGCCTCGTAGTTCAGGGCCAACCAGGACAGTTGGTCACCTTAATTATAGGACTGACTCAGGTTGCACAGCAAGTCAGAAGAACTGGAACAGAACCCTAGGCCTCCTGACGCCCAGCCTAGAGGGTGCCCCCAACAGGGTGTCACAACCAACTTCCTGTCCTAGGGTTGCGGGGAGAGCAGCACACACTGAAGGAAGTCCCCATTTACAAGCTTTAGGGCAAGACTTTTTGCAGAGGATGCTGCAAATGCAAGAGGCAGGCCAGGGGCTGCCCGCAGCAAGCCATGCCATGCCGGTGGCACTCTGTAACTACAGCCCTGTGAGAATGGAACCCCAGCATCACCAAACGCACTGACTATTCAAGAGATGGCAGATATCCAAATTTTTTTTGTTTTACATGAAACCTCTCCATTTTCAAATGGCAGCAGCTAATTCTACTAAAACAGACAAAAAAAAAACCTGTGTGAGCCAAATAAAATTCACTGGTGGGCCACACGAGTTCCGCCTGCCTCCAGTTTACAGTCCGGACCTGGGCTAGGCTTTTCCCGACTTCCAGGTCTCATGCGCCACTCTCTCTGCCTGGAGCCCTATTTCCTCCCCTCACTCTGCAGACAGTGAACTCTGACTTACTTTGGGTATCAGAGGCTACAGACGAGTGACACCAGACACTCCTGGTTTTCTTATTACCTTTTAGAGAGTCTCAGGGCTCTGTCCTTGGACATCTGGTTTCTATTTATCTTTATTTCCCTGTTCACTCATCCTCATGTCCTTAAACATCATCTCTAAGTCAATAAATCTCAAATTTTATTAACAGCCCGGAACTCTCTCCTGAACTTCAGACCCACATACATACTCAGCTGCCTACTCAGTGTGTGTGCTTGACATCTAATAGGCATTTAAAACTTAACATGTCCAAAACTAGACCTCTGATTAAATTTCCAAATCTGTCCCTTCCCAATGTCAGGAAATGCAGGCACCATTCTTCCATTTCTCAGACCAAATTAGAGCCATCCTTGGCCCCTCTCTCTCTCTCTCTGTCATGGCCCACATCAGTCCTTCAGTAGATCCTATTGGCTCTTCCTTCCCGATGCATCCAGCATCTAAGTTCTTCTCAACCCTCTTCCACTCCCACCTTGGTCCAAGCAACCATCACTTATCCCCTGGATGGGAAGGGCAGCATCCACACTGGTCTCCTGGCTTCTATCCCTCAGGGAAGTCCAATAAGCTGCCCCCCTCCCCAGTACGTCTCATTTCCACACCCTCTGGCTCCTTGACCATTCCTTCTTACCATGGCCCCTGTGCGCTCACTGTTTTCTCAGCCAAAAAGCTTTCCTTCCAGCTATCTTTATGGCTCATTTCTTGCCCCCTTCAGACCTTTACTCAAATACCATCTTCGCAGAAAGATAAGGTCTTGAAAATGCAAATTTTGTAACTGCCACCCTACCCCAAGGCACGCCCATGCTTTTAACTTGCTTTATTTTCTCCCGAACCTTTATCATCATATAACAATTCAACATATTCTACTTTTTGACTCTTGCTTTTCTCGCTAGCTCTTAGAGAGCAGAGATCTGTGGTTATTTTTTTCTCTCCTCTCTTCCTGGAACCTAAAACAATGTCCAACACATAGTAAGTTCTTAATAAACATGTATCGAGTGAATGAATCGAAGAACTAAGAGGGTATTTGGTAAAAGATCTAAAAACTTCGTTGTCCTTTATGGACGATTATGGAAATTTGAATAAATAAGAATAAATACATCCTGCCCAGCCAGAGGAAAAATGCTTTTGCAACACGAAAGACAGAGAAAGGGTCCGCTTCTTTCACTAAATAAGTACGGTTTCAAGGAAATAAAAATATAATCAATATCCCAGGAGAAAAATCAGCAAAGGACACAAACAAGAAGTTCACAGGCGGGGAAAAAGTGCAGTGCCTTATCAACATATGAAAAGATGCCTAATCGCTCATAACTGAAGTAATGCAAATTAAAACAACAGTGAGATACTCATTTTCACCTAACTGCCTGCAAAATATTATAAAGATATTTATAACACACAATGTTAGTAGGAGTTTGAGCAAATGGTGAGTGTGCCAATCAGGGCAGCCTCTGGGAGGGCATTTAGGTCACTCCTACACAAACTGTAGGACACAAGTCCTGTGATCTAACAGGAATTCATCCTACACAGAAATTATCCTTGCCAAAATGCACTGAGATATATGCAGCATCATGCACAAAGGAGAAAGACTAGAAACAACCTAAATATCTGTCAACAGTCATGTTGTTAAATTTCTGAAGCAGGTCAGGACTGTCCCACTTTATAGATGACAGTATACACGTAACTGCATTATGATGGTATTTTCTCTCTCTCCGTCTCCATCCACAGGCTTTTGGGGAAAGAAAAACCATGAAGAGCTTTTAATCCCTGACTTTGAAATGCAGCATAAAAACCCTGTGAACTACCTAGAAAAATGAAGCGTAAGGCAATAAGAGTAAGGGGCAAGAATAATTTGCTCTTTAGACTTGAGGTATTGTGTTTTTCATAATAACGGTTTCTAATTAGGATTTTTTTTTTTGTATCTTTCGACCACCTTCACCCCTTTTACCCACCTCACTCCCCACTCCCACCTCAGGCAATCACCAATCTGTTCTCTAGAAGTTCAGGGTTTTTTGTTTTTGTTTTCATTTTTAGATTCCACATATAAGTGAGATCATACAATATTTGCCTTTCTCTGGGGGGGTTATTCCACTTAGCATAATACTCTTGGTCCACCTAACATTCCTGCAAGCAGCGGGATTTCCTTCTTTTTATGAACACTTAAGTTGTTTCCAAGTCTTGGCTACTGTGAATAATGCTGCAATGAACACAAGTGGGCAGGGGGAGGAAGGTGGTGCAGATATTTTTCCAAGATAATGAGTTCATTTTCTTTGGATAAATACCCAGAAGTGGAATTGCTGCCATACAGAGTAGTTCTATTTTGAATTTTTTTCAGAAACCTCCATACTGTTTTTAGGATCTAATTAGAATAAGGACAAGACCATGTAAAGCAAAGCAAAACTAAAGTCATCCTCTCACTTCAGTATCGAGAATCCAAGATTCCATAGGAAGATAATGGCTTTTATTTAAATTACCTGTGTTCATACTAATGAATATCAATTTAAGAATGCTTTATGCCTCATCTAGGTCGTTCACACAGAAGTCAGTTTTATATCCATGGTCAGTGACTACAATTCAACTCCTGGAATCACTAGGGTAAAAAAATTGATGATAATGCCAAATAGAGTCATACACAGAAGTAGAAATAGTAGAAATAGTGGGCGTGAAAGGAACAGAAGTCAGAGAAATCGTAGTAGTAGATGTGGTCGAAATAACAGAAACAGCAGAAGCAAAGGAGGCTGATACAGCAGTGACGAAGACTCTCTCCTTGATGGACACTGCTCAGGCCCCCTGAACTCGTTCCAACGAGGCCTGACTCTGGGACACCCATGTTCATCTCTGCACTGTCCAGTTTTAGCGAGAATCCTGCTAAGTTGGTTTAGCTAGAATCTCCCATCCTCTGTATCTAACCGCCTTCAATATCTGATAGGGTCCCTCCTCCTCACTACCTATCATTAGCCCAAACGACGTCTGATCACCCTGACCCGTCTTCAGTAAGAACAGTTAGGTCAGTTTAGTCAGAATCCTCCTCACCCTTGATAATCCCTCTTAGTAATTTTTCATCCCTTGACCTCCACCCTGCCCCGGTTGTAAATTCCTACCTGCCCTAGTCAGTGTTCTCTTCAGTGTTGAGTCCAGTCTCCCTCCTCCACTGCGAGACCCCATGCCAGCGGCCCCTACACCTATTTCGATGTCCTTTCCTTATACCATGAGCTTCATGAGGCCCGTGACCTGCCTGTCTTGCTCCTTGTTATATCCCCATCATCTAACACTATTCTTTTTTTTAACATTCTTCTTTAAGCCTATGTTTTCCTTGGAACAAATGCACATGTGGCTATTTAAATTAACTGACATTTAATAAAATTTAAAATTCAGTGCTTCATTTGTGCTCCTCACATTTCAAGGGCTCAATAGCCACACATGGCTCATGGCAACTGGATCGGGTGGCATGCATACACCCTCCCCATCATCACAGACAGTTCTATTGGACAGGCTGGAACGGACCATGTTAGCACATTGCAGATTTTCTGAGATTTGAGTCCCCATTTGAGACTCTGCCAACATTGATTCCAATACGTACTTGGGTGTATTGTTCCTTTCATCGTTCAGAGACACCCAGCAAGGTCCATTTGGACCAAAGGCAGGTGTCAATGGCATCCTATGAGGACTGTCAAGTCTCGTCTCTGTAAATGGAAATGGCTGACTTGGGGTGGTCATGCCATGCGACATCTGTGTGGTTCTCGGAATCCCCACAGCCCACCTTCTTCCTCCACCATTATCCCCATCTCCATGGATCCCTCCATGGGGGAAAGGGTGTTGCACTCCGGGCGGTAGGGGAGACCAAAGGTGGGAAGCTAGAGGAGAGATGGCCTTGTGGTATTGCTGTTGCCATGAAGCCTCTCAATGTCCCTCTTGATCCCCAAATGTGGTGGGTGCTGTGTGAGCAGTGGTGAGCAGCTTCTTCGAAGCTGGCCATCCCCAGTTTCATTATTTGATCCAGCAGCATGCAGAGACTTGACTGGCTTAAATTCAGGATCTTTTTAGGCATCCAGGACTCAACTGGGGGATGTTAACTGCTCCTTGGGTACAAGATGGACCCCAAAATTCCATGAAACTCAAACTACATTTGGGTGGAAATCTCTAATTGCCAGGCTTGAGGATCCAAAAGCAAACACAAAAGGAAGAATTGGGAGGAAAAACAAAAAAGGAAGAGAAATGGAGACGACAAGAGAGAAACACATTTAATCAGAAGAAATGTAGTAGTCCAAAGTAGCCCTTGAGGATTTAAAAATAGGATTTACTGCCTGAACAAGCAGTTATTAAGGAGCGAAAGCTATTCTGTGTTAAGTGCTCTGGAGAATTTAGAGGAGGGAGCTCCTGTGTTTTGATCGGAGAGATCTGACTGAAAATCTCAGCCCTTCTGATTTCCAGCTATGTGACACTGGTGAAGTCACACAGCTTCCCTATGCTTCCAAGTTCAATGGCACCTACCTCAAGGCACCACTGAAGAGCAAATGAGAGAAGGTAATGGATATAGAGCACCTCGCTGATGGCTAGAAAATACGAGGATCCCCAATGAAGATACAGAGGTGTGTGTGGGGCGAGGGGGCTTGCCCAGGCAATGTAAAGTGAGAGAAAGGACGAGGGCCCAAGTTTAAGCCCTAAGAAAGGCCGGCATTCTCTGGAGAGGAAGGTGGGAGTTGAGAAGGCAGAGGCTACTGAGGTAGCCGGAGAGATCACCAAAAAACCAGGAAGGGGTAGAATTCCTAAAGCCAAGCAAAGAGAACATTTTGAGATAGTCCCCAGAGGTAATGAAAAATAAGACTGAAAATATTCATTTATAACCACGTGCTGCCATTAAAAATGAGGTGTTGCTAAAATAGTGGATGTCGTAGTTGTTCGTGATACTTTGCTGATTACAGAACATTTATATATTTAGAAATAAAAGCTGCTGATTGAGCTAGTATTTATTTAGCTTCTTCATTCAACAAGTTTTCACTGAGTGTCTGCTACAGTCCAAAAACTATTCAAACTGCTAGTGATTCAGGGGTGAATGGGAAAGGTACTTCATGGTGCTTATGTTCTACTGTACATGTGTCCATGTGAGATTGTGTGCATGCATGCACATATATACATGTACATACATACGTGCATACATATCTTTCTTTACCTTGGGTTGGAAATGAGATATATGTGATAGATAATAAAACTGGACAAACTCATATTTATGCATATGCCTTTTGCTTACACAGTGAAATACGACAGGCTCTGTACCAAATATGAATGATGATTCACCCAACAGGTGGGACAATGTCTGAGTGGTTCAGAGCTCAAGTTTGGGGTCATGCAACTTGAATTCAACTGATGTTTGCTGCCTCCTAGCTGCCGAGCTGAGCAAGCAACTTGACCCCACTCACCCAGTTTCCTCTTCTCTAAAATGGTGATAATGATAGTCCCTATCTCATAGGATTGTGGTGAGAATAAAATGATATAATGCAAGTATATGCCTAATTCAGCACCTGACATATAGTAAGTGCTCAGTAAATCTCATCTATAATTGTTTGGTTTGCTCAAATTTTATAATTTTTGTCTAAAAATATGTGTTTTCCTTTCATAATTAGAAAACATAATAGAACTTGTTTAAAATAATAACTTTTAGTGGAAAGCAATGAGGAGCCGGCTGCCTGGAGACTAAATGCTGACGAGAAACAAGGAAGGTCATGCAGTATCACAATCTGTGTCAAATATTGGCATTTTGCAAATTTAACTGTTGTAGCAAAATCACAGAAGAACCCAATGACCAAGGATAGGATATGAGATAGGCCAAATACAATAAAAAATCCTACTTCTGAAAATGGTCTTAACAAGGTGTCCATGGGAGAAATGAGCACCATGAGACTTTCCTGACAGCCTAGAGATGAGAGGTCACTGCCCTCAAATCAGGAGTGAGGACCCTGGCTTCCACCTGCCAGCTCCCCTCTATTATGCCTGACTGCAAGGTCATTACCACCTTCGGAGATACTCTCTGCTCGGTGGGTGCCCCGCCTCTCATTCTAAGAAGACATGTGTTTGCCCAATTTCTGAAAGACTATGTCTCATCTTTCTATATTTAAAAGTCAATAAAAGGTGGGAGAAGTCAATCGAAGAAATCTGGTAACTATGTACGTGAAACCATATCTTTTCAGTTTTTGCAACAAATGAAATACAACAATAACAAAAATCATAGCAGGTGAGTCAGGAGGCCCCAGATACGCTAGCATAAGAGGGCATTGAATTATAATTTATTTCAAATAGCCCTGGGAAGGTGGTCATGTCAAGTTCCCTCCTAAAATAGGAATCTTTTCTGAGATACCACTGATGGATGATAAGTGAGCAGCTGATTGAGCCACTATTTATTCAGCAACTATTATTTCTGGGGACTGAGTTATAATCTACTCCCCGGGCAGCACACAGAGTGATCTTAAAACCTAAATCAGGTCACAGCCCCTCCAATGACTTCCCATCACACTTGGAAGACAGTCTAAATCCTCTCCCTAGCTAACAAGAAGGGTACCATGGCTGTTCCTCTGTCTGCGTCTCCTTCAGCTCTCCCCTCATCAATTACACTCCATCCCCTGACTGTCTTCCAGGCCTTCAAACATGCCCAGTTCATTTCCTCCTGAGGTCTCTAGATGAGCTATTCCCTCTGCCTGAGCCAGAGCATGGGCAGTTGGCCCTTGTCATTCAAGTTTCAGTCAAATGCCCCCTCCTCCAACAGGCCTTCCTTGGTACTTGATCTAAAGTAAGACATTCTCCCCTGGTTACCTTGTGCTTCTACTTCTTCATAGCCCTAATCGCTACCAGCAATTATCTTGGATTTCAGGTCAGGTTCCCCAGAAGCAGATCCAAGGGACAGATTCTTGAGCAACTGACTGACTTACTAAGGGAACGCTCTTGGGAGAAGCTTGTAAGGGAGCAAAGGAGGCAGGATAGGATGGGGGAAACGCTGAGCAAAGATGTGGTTTAGATGGCATGTCACCTCCGCCCGCTGGGGACTCTGGAGCATGAACAGCACCATCGAGTTTGTCCAGCCTTGAGGCAAGGGAGTGGCTCTGAATCCGAATTCATCTCAGTGACTGAGGGCTGCCCCAGGTAGGGGACATAAACTTTGAGACAACCTCAATTGCCCAGTGGCAGCCTTTGCACAAGGTTGGAGGTGTGAGCCATTAGGCAGGCAGTAGCTGGCATATGGACACACCAACGGTGAGCCTGACAACAGTATCTGCAGTGTCTGGCTCATGTACTGTTTTGACTGATCCATGTCTGTCTTTCCTGCTGGACTTTAAGCTCCACGAGGGCAAGGAGATCACCTGCTTCATCACTGTGGATGGCTCCTTAAGATATAATATGCACTCAGGAAATACTGGTCGGATGTCCAAAGAGTTAATTAATAAGACACTTTACTTACTGTGTAGCTAATCCTTATGATCACTCTGGGAGGCAGGACCTTCAAGTCTGAGTTCTTTCAAGGCTCTGGTCCAAACCTGTCCATCTGGTAGCCAATTAACCAGGCAGCCTGGATGGAAATACATCATGTAGGTGAACGTCACTATAGCCTTTACTTTGAGTTTTTTCCCACTCCTATTCCCCACTATTTCCTACCCCAAACACACGCACACATACTCAGGTAGGCTTTTTTCCCAAGTATCTAATCCCCAAAACACAGACCATGAGATCAAATAATCACAAAGAATCAGCATATATTCCCTGCACTGTTTTCCTTGATGCCTCGTTTTATTCCCAAGCATTTTAAGAATATTTTAAAAATAAACACGATTCGTCATAAGCACAGCTCACAAGGGCTGTGTGTGCAGATGCTAACAGCATGAGTTAGCATGCGCCAAGGTTACACAGTGTTTTAATATGTAAAACTAAAAATTAAGAATAGAGCTACCATATGACCCAGCACCCCCTCTTCTGAGTATTTACCTGAAAAATTTGAAAATACTTATTCATAAAGATGTACGCATCCCTATGTTCATGCAACATCACTCACAATGGCCAAAATGTGGAAGCAACCTAAGTGTTCTTTGACCGACAACTGGATAAAGGAGATGCGCGATATATGTGGAATACTACTCGGCCATAAAAAATGATGAAATACTGCCATTTGTGACATCACGGGTGGATCTTGAGATTGTCATGGCAAGTGAAATAAGTCTGACAGAAAAGGACAAGGACCACATAATTTTGCACATATGCAGGCAGAAAGCAGCAACAACAAATGAACAAACTCATAGACACAGACGATGGTATGGTCATCGCTAGAGGAGAAGGGGGTGGGGGGAGGATTAAAAGGATCAACGGGGGGTCAAATACATGGCGATGGAAGGAGACTGAGCTTCGGGTGGTGAACACAAAATGGAGTATCCAGATGATGTATGCTAGGACTGTACACCTGAAACTTACATAATGTTATTAACCATTGTTTCCCCAATACATTTAATTTCTTTAAAAAAAAATAAATGGAATGAATTATCTTGCCAACAAAAATACTGGAAAATGCTCTATGCTCATTCATTGCTAGGGATTGTCAGGTATGTTAAGACAGAATCCTCTAAGAGTGACGTGTGCACCTGTAGCACAAGCATCACCTGGGGGCTTGTTACAGATGCAAGATCCTAGGCCCCAGACCTGCTGACGCAGGTGATTCAAGTGCATGTCAGAGTCAGAGCAGCATTTCCTTATGACAACTGCATCCGGCCGTTCCCATGGCTCCTCCTTGGGTGGCACAAATTATTTTAGAACAACCCTGTTGATTCCCTAGATTCTATCTGCCTTGAGTCACAGAAGACCAGACTGTGGTCCTAGATCCCATCTCTGGTCTGTAAAAGATTAAAAAACAAAAACAAAAACAAAAAAAAAAACAGCTTGGGATCTTCAAAAGTTGAGTCCTGGTCTTGGATCCAGATTTTTGGAAAGGGTTAGCATAAAGGCTATCTTATCCTAGAAAGATGAGCACCGAAAGATGCCACTGCCTTTACCTTCTCTTTTCTTGAGCTTCAGAAGGAGAAACTTGTTCACGAGCCTGTGAACTGATTCTGTCTTTGTCTTTTTCAGGTAACCTAGAGAGTGCCGTGCCTCTCTTCAGAAGCCCCCAGGAGCCTCCCCATTTCACTCAGAGGAAAAGTCTAGACCCAAACAATAACCTACGAGGATTTACACAAGCCTTGCCCGCCTTGCTCTTGTCCCCACCCCACCCCTGTAACCCCTCAAACATCTTCTACTAGTCTCACCCTTGTTCTCTCTGTCCCCGCCACACTAGCCCCCCTGAGCCACACTGGCCCCCCTGTGGTTTCTCAGACACACCAGCCATGCTCCTGCCTCAGAGCTTTTGCACTGGCTGTTCCCTCTGACAAGAATGCTGTTCTCACACACCCACGTGGCTTTCTCCCTCGCCTGCTTCAAGTCTTTGTTCAAAATGACATCTTTTTGGTGAGGGCTTCTCTGATCACCTTATTTTAAATCGCAGCCCGTACTCCTGGCTCTTCCAGTCTCCCTTATTCACAATTAACTTTCCTATATCACTGTCTTCTAATGTACTAAATAATTTAACCCATTTATTATGTTTGTCTGTCACCTGGCCACGAGAATGTAAGCTCTGTTAGGACAAGGACTTTTGTCTCTGCTCACCACAATATCTGCAACCCCAAGCAGAGTGCCTGGCACAGAGTAGATGCCCAATAAATATTTGTGAAATGAATGAGTACATTCATTCACTCGACAAAACAAGTCCTGTGTTAGACACCAACAATTCAAAAATGAAGGAGACCCATCTCTGGAGGCTCGCTGGGAAGCCCACAGCCCTCTGTAAGAAAAGGACCAAGGCACAAATAAGATGGGGTGTGAGAAATCTACATAGGAGTGGTGTGTGTGCAAGGCACACGTGCAGGAGCACTCGAGGGAAGAGCAGACTCAGCCCAGGAGCCAGGGAAAGTTCTAGAGAGCAGCTGGCACTTGAGCTGGGCTTGAGGATGATTGAAATTTGGACAGAAGGAGACCTGAGAGGGAGAGATGAGCCCTCCCCAGACAGAGGGACCAGTGAGCACAGGGCATCTTGAATTCAAACACGTTCAGAAGGATTGCTAGCAGTAGGACAAAGGATGTGAGGCAGGAGTGTGTGTGCGTGTGTGCATGTGTGTG
>KE759294.1:26975-43940 GCA_000465285.1 Eidolon helvum
AAAAAAAAAAAACACAGGACAGGGGTTAAAATCACAGCCCTGCTACTCCAGTTGGCCGGGTTCCCTACTGCCAGGGTAATCAGCTCTGTTCCTGGCAGGACTATCTCCTCAGGAGCCTTCACCCTCAGGCCCTTCCATCTTTTGTAGAGCAATTTACCTTGGACTTATCTTCATCTTCATTAACACAAAAATACCTCTGTGAAAATCAAGCTCAGATATGCCTTGAAGCAGCAGGAAAGAAAGAAAGACTTGGTAGAAGCTTTAAAATTCCAGACTCCCCCTTTTCTCTCCACACAGGTCTATCTAAATGAAAGCGATTTCTTTGACCCTTCTTATGACGCATGTAGCTGCCCCATCCGCATCCTTCAGAAGGTATGTTGGCAACAGTCCATTTGGATTTATGGGGTTCCTAATTGTTTTTTCATCTGGTATTCCAAGTTATCTGACTCCTCACAGCACCCTGTGAGCTAGGTATCATCATCTCATTTTTCAGAAGAGGAAACTGAAGCCCAGGTCTGTCTGAGTCCAAGGAGAAAACACTTCTTACCCAACATCAACGAGAAGCAGAATAGGACACTGTCTAGCTCGTAATCAAGAGATTAAAGGCTGATATTTTAAGGAGACTGAAGATTCAGAAACGCCACAGAGAATGGATGCTTCCTTCTCTCCTTGCACTATGCCTGTATTAAATATTAATCCCTTCCGTCTTTGCAAATACAGAAGGCGACGAAGACACACATCATAAAGAATGCAAGGCAAGGTTTCACTCTAATTTCAGCTTTTTGTATTGGAAATGCATCTGGTGACTTCTCTCCCTCCTGCGTCCTTGGCCAGTGTTATCTAGAAGAACATGGGTGTCCATGAGTAGCAAGAGATCAAGGACACATTCCCATCAGGAGCCTGACAATCCCAGCTCCAGGCATCAACAAACATGATCCTTTAAATATATATTTTTAGGAGGCAAGAGGACCTGAGGAGTCCTTTATGACTAACAGTTAGCTAGATCTCGGGAGGGGGGCCAGGATGGACAGCTGGGGCGGCAGGGGTCACAAAGGACCCACCAGGACAGAGGCAGGCCATTGACTGCAAATTTCTGAAGGGACTGGCTTTTTTTTCAGAGCGGATTTCCTTCATCTCTGTTGGGGCTTAAAAAATAATTTTGCCTTTCTTTTTCTTGAAAAGATAGGTGTTCATGGCAGGAAATTTCAAAGATGTGAGCGTGCAAAAAGAAGATAAAAATTAACCAGCATCCAGGACATGCATGGGAAGGATAAACACCCACAGGACAGTGGTGTTTACTCCCAAGGGGAAGTGGCAGAGTGTAATGGGAAAAGCATGGACAAGGACCTTCAATTGTATTGATAATGTTTTATTTCTTTGGTTAGGTATGGGATACATGAATATTGTTAAGGGTGGAAAATTTCAAGTGAGCCAACTAGCTAAATCAGCTACAGAGAAGAAATGTCTTTAGATACCAGAAATTGTCCTCTACTTGCTAGGGTGTGATACTAGGAGATGTATTGTATGTATAAAGATATGCTAAGGGCCAACTTCTGCTTTCGTAATCTGATGGCTTGTTTGATATAGTTTTAGGCTTTATAAGCTGCCTCTTTTGGGAGCTCGGGAATGATCTCCTCTAACCCTGCATGGTAGAGAGTCAGTTGCCAGCCTGCTAATAAAGGCTCACAATTCATCTCAATTGGCTCCGTAGGTCTTAGATTCGATTGAACCACAACAGATATTAGTTATACTTTTTCTTTAATACTTTTTGTAATATGTCTTAATTCAGAATAAGTTTTAAAATTATCTATTAAACAATCATCATTATTGAAAATGTAGTGCCTAACAAAGCTCCTGATATATAGTAGATACCTAATAATTTTTTTCTTGAATGAAGGAATGAATGAAGGTCTTAGATTCGATTGAACCACAACAGATGTTAGTTATACTTTTTCCTTAATACTTTTTGTAATATGTCTTAATTCAGAATAAGTTTTAAAGTTATCTGTTAAACAGTCATTATTGAAAATGTAGTGCCTAACAGAGCCCCTGATACATAGTAGATACCTAATAATTTTTTTCTTGAATGAAGGAATGAATGAATAAATGAATGAATGACTTAACTGGGTTACCTCTGAGCTTTAGTTTCTCCTTACCTAGAAATTAGGGCTAGCAATATCTCCCCTCAAAATTAAGATGAGAGTTAAATGTACCTGGGATCCCTCCTCCCAGAACTACCATTTTAATAAATCTTTCAGAATTTTCGCTTTTCTAAAACATGAATATCACTAACAACATTTTTAAAAATAGGATCGTGCAATACATACTACTTTGTAATCTGATATAATTAAGGCATCTTTGCTCATCTCTTACATTTCTTTCTTCACCATTTTAGCGGCTGTATATATAGTATTCCATCGTATGAGTGAATCTCCTTTGAGCTTTATAAGAGTCGATATCCTTAGCCCTCAAGAAGGGTTGTCTGAAGGTGGCGTTGCCCGAATCGCCAGCCTCAGCGTGGACTCCAGCAGTCAGAATGCCCTGTCCACGGCCGAGACGGGGATTAACTGTATTCCTCTATGTTATCTGACTAAACTCATTTAAAACTCAGTTTAAACTCATTTCCCCAGGAAAATGTGTTAGGGAACATTCTAAGAGGTTTTCCATTCCTGGAGAAGCACAGCCTCAGAAATCCCTCTCTTGGCTTCCAAGTACCTGCGGAATAAAACCCAAACTTCCCCGTACCCCAACCCATCTGGCCCCCACATACCCCCATTCTCCCCTCACTCACCGCCAGCCACCCATGGGGTCTTGCTCCAGCTCTGGATCACACCGAGCATTCCCCAGGCTCAGGTTTATCCACATACACCACCCCCCATGCCTGGAGCATTTATTTCTTCCCCAGCCCCGCCTCATTCTTTAGGTCTAAGTTAAATGTCACTTCCTCAGAAAGGCTTTCCTGACTCCCTAATTTGAAGGTGGTTCCCTCTCACCGCCCCCCATAGGAGTCTGCACTACCCCTTCGCAGCCTTGACGCCACTGCAGTAATTACATGTTTAGCTGCACATTTATTTTTTGAATGCTTGCCCTCCTTACCGAAGACTCTGAGCTCCATGAGGACAGAGAGGGACTGTATCTGTGTAGTTCACTGTTGAATACACAGCATCTAGCACAGCCCCTGCTGCACACAGATACCTACTGAACCTTTCTTGAATGTATGAATGGATGGATGAATAAATAAATGAATAAATAAATGAATGAATGAATCACCTTACTGTGCGTTATTCACCCCTGGGCTTTAGTTTCCCCACGTCTACAAAATAGGGCTGGCAGTATCTACCCCCAAAATTACTGTAAGAGCGAATGCACTACTTTCTGTAGAATGTCTCACTGGATGTAGTTGACAGGTGAGAAATGGTTCTCACTCGCATGGTTATTTTGCTCTCCAAACATCTCTGGACTTAGTATAAAAAGAGAAGAACCCACCATCCTACTTTACTTAAAAGCTTTTTCTTTGCTCTTTTGAAGGCAGGTACAAATAAGAACATTGAGATATTTGTTTTAATATAATCCCTTTGAACCTCAAAATGTATATGATAGAAAACTGGATGACACATGCAATTTTACCTTTTTTTTCTAGCTAACTACTGTTTACAAATGTCAGTTGCTCTGGTTCCGCTCAGAAAAGCTTTTCAAGGCTCAGGCAGTTAATTACAGCAGCCTCTGGGGCAATGGAACCTGAGCCACTCTCAGAGATCAATAGCTTTGACTAGACTGGGAGGGAATAAGTGTCACTCAAGCCTGACAAGCTGAATACTGGTAACCTCGGGAACCAATGTCTCTATAAGTCAGCGGTTCCACCCTCACATCCCATTGGCAATACTTTATACAAACAACATTCAATGCAAAATCATCCTTTATTTCCCAAAGAAAATCTGGCCTTCTATGAATTATATGCTATAATTCATTCCTTCGATCTACAAATATTTAACCACTTACCTCGTGCCAAGCTATGTACTAGGTGTCAATCAAGGATATAGCAGTTAACAAGGTAGCTAAGATCTCTGCTTTCAAGGAGCTTATGTTTTTGGAGAGAGTTAGCCGAAGACAGACAAATGAAAGAAGGAGAAGAAAACAAAGAAAAAGATCATATGGTGGATGAGTGCTTGTTCGGATAAATTAAAATGGAGCAAAATAATCACAAGTGAGAGAGTGGCTTCTTGATATTGGGTGAAGACCTAAAATGTAATCTGAGATCTGAATGACAAGAAGAAACCAGCTACACAAAAATCTGGAAAATAAGAGCATTTTGCAGAATACAAAAGCTCTGGGGAGGGAACTTTAAATTTTAGAAATTTCGTGAGTGAATGGGCATCTAGCCTCGTAAGCCATGGCAAAGAGCTTCTCATTGGATTCTAAGGGCCAGGGGAAGCCCCCCAGATGGTTTTAAGCAAGGGAGTAATGTGATGTGATGTAAGTTTTGTTTTTTTGTTTTTTTGTTTTTTTAGTTACTGTGCTACTGTTTGTAGACTATATTACAGAGTCAGGTATAAAAGTAGAAAGACTGTTCAGGAGGCTGCTGCAATCATCTAAATGAGAAGAGGTGGTGGCTCTGGCAAAGACATCGCAGCCAAGCCCTGTCCGCAGTGGGTTCACAGTCAGTTATGGCAAACTTTTAAACCCCCAGAGGAGGGACATTAACAAGAGGGTTAGCAACCAGATAAAACCATCAGTGAATTTGGACAGGAAAGCTTCAACTCCCCACCTTGGCTATTGGAAGCGGTGGTGTCTGCAGACGATGCTTCCTCCTTTTGCTGCCCGAGACCATCATGTTAAGCTTCACCTGCAGATTCTGGATCCCATCACAACCTTCAAAGAACAAGGTCAGCGATGGGAAAGATGAAAGACAGGTGTTTTTCCTTTCCGGTATGTAAAATCCAAGAGGTGTTAGCAGGGATCGGCAAGGCCAGAGTTTGTTTGAATGAATACAGCTGCAAAGCAAGTTTGAATTAGAAACCTCTCCCTCTGCCCCACATGGGGATGGCCAGGACCTCTTGGGTCATAGAGTGAAGGCTGCAAATGAAATTACCCAGTGTCTCCAGATAATGTTCACTTGGGCAGTTAGGAAAAAGAAATGTCTTGGGACAAGATCTGTAAGCAGGAGAGAGTGTTTGTGAAAGCCACTCACGGTCATGCCTGGTCCGATAATACTGCCTGAGTCTTTTCCAGGAAATTGCTCTTTTTTAACTGGTATTGCTCCAGGGCCCTGTGGCCATAGCAACTGAGTAGGATGGGGGAGGGGATGGTGGAAGGCTTGTGTAAAGAGTCTAAAACATATCAAAGATTAGTAATCAACATTTGGATGAGAGGAACCGAGACTCACCCCTGAAAGTATTAGACAAGAAATATTAAAATACACGTATGGAGAGTGAGTGAAGCCATGCCCTAAAATGAAAGCAGTAGCTCTAAAATGTCTGTGTTTCATAAGCCCTTTTATATCTTTTTCAGATGTCTGGATTGAGACATTGTTCTATTCGCCAATAACTGGGACAAGGAAATCTGAGAATCAGAGATGGTGAGAGAGAGAGAAAGAGAGAGGGGGGGGGAAACAGAGAGACAGAGACAGAGAGAGAGAGACAGACGAAGAGAGAGCAACAGAGACAGAGACAGAGAGAGATAGAGAGAGAGACAGAGATGGGGGGACTACACAGATGATGCTATTCTTGTCTCTAATAATATGAAAACGCCATTATAATATGTCACAAAACCAATTTTTCTATGTCCTATTTTATAGAAAAAAAGCAGTTCAGGAATTTGCCCCACAGGAAATTTATTATAAATCAATAGGAAGCTATGACTTGGAATCAATTAGCTGTAAGTCCTTCAAACGGCTGCTCTTTCTTCTCAACTTTAGAGCAAAGTTCCTGTGTGAAAGTGGGCCCAAAATTCACACACACACATGCACATTCATCCCTAAGATACACATCCTCAGATCGGGTTCTCAAATTTAATAAAAGAATCCAAGTTGAGGAACCTTTAATTTTAAATGAAACATCCTGACCAAAGGAAAAAAAAAAATAGCCTGATCAAAGGAAAAAAAAAATAGAAAGTCTGGATGCCAGTAAACTGATGTCTCACCAAATGTATGTGGCATGCTGTGGGAGCATCTCCTTTTCAAGAGAAAAATGTCAAACTTACCTGCCTCACTTCCCTACTTTCTCCTCTGTCACTATTGCTTTCTCTCTGTCCACGTGGCAGCCCCTCACCCCCACCCCCCAACCCACAAGGATAAATCAAAGAAAAATTCAAGTCCCCTCCACCCCACTTTGGAAATACCTTTCTTGTTTGCAACCCTACAGACGAAAACTACTCTGTGTTCCCCCAGGAGGATGTTTAAGTTGAAAACCTGAGTCTCAGAGGCACCAAGGAGCAGCAGAGCCACTGACCTTTGACGGGTGACTACCTTCAATTTCATATGCCTGCTTAAAGCATGTTCCGAGGGTGGAAGAGAGGCAGCAGAAAGGACAAAGTCTGAAGCCAATTCAAACATCGAATTCCTCGCTGAGGCATCGGAGCATGAGGCTGTTCGCTAAGTTATATGACTTAAAACTAATCTGCAACTCACACAAACTGATAGCAAACCTGCATTGAGAAGTACGCATGCTCTCTTTATTGACTGAAATTTTCTTATTCATTTATTGTCTGTTTTTCTCCCCTCCTACCCACTTAGAATGACAGCTTCAAGAGGGTAGGGGCCTTGCCTCTGTTCTTCACCACTACAGCCACAATGCCTAGTACACAGTGGTACTTAATAAATATTTGTTAAATGCATGGAAAGACTAAAAGGAACTCAACCAAGAATTGATAGTGATTACTCTGGGAAGAGAGGTTATGGGATGGTTAGAATTTATTCTTGGTACTATCTTTTCCAGTTTTTCTTTTTTAAAAAAATACTATTTTCTAATTAGAATAAAATGGAATGATTATGGCTTTGGGAAAAATCAAATCATCAACAACAATGACATTAGCTAGGAAGCAGTGGGCAAATTCAAACTTGTTAGCGATGCATACACTTAGACTAACATTATATTAATAGCAACGAGGTTCTACATTCCTGTTTTTCATTTATTCAGTCATTCAACAAACATTGATTGTGGGCCACCATGCATCCATCTTTGAACTAAGCAATGGAGAAAGTCTTAAAGGATCATTTTCAAATCTCCAGAAAATGTGAAATCATGACTCTCATACAGATGGAAAGTGAAAACACGTTAGAGAACTTACTTAAGTCATTAATGAATAAACTAGAAATACGTTACTCTTAGTTCAGAGGAGAATGCAAAGATTAGACACATCTATAGAGAAGAAACATCAAAATGAATATGCAAATAGAGGCAAAACTGGCCTCTTCCACAATTTGAGAACCTCCACTTAAAGACCTGAACCTCCATTGTACAGAATTTTTACATGTCTACAGGGAGGAGTTTATTTGGCGTTGCTATCAGCCATCTGCACCTTACAGAGCTGTCAAAGAACTCAGTGGCTATGAAAGCCTAGCATTCGATAACCTCGAAAAGTATGCTCTAGCCAATGAGCAACTTTCCATTGAAGCACATGTTTTCCTTACACTACAAAGATGATTAAGATATGGTCTCCGACCTCTCAGGTGGTACCCGGGACAACTGACATAACCAAAGCATTTGCCTTGTTCCAGGCAGGAGAAGAATAAATCTTCACATTACTCTTCTTCTGTTTACAAAGCTCCCGTGCAAGAAACTCCTGTACGAGAATTAAATACTGTCCAAAGGACTGGGGGGCGGGGAGAGGGGGACTATAATTTCAAAGTGCATTTTAAACTTTTTTGTTTTTGCAGTAACAATCTTATTACGAATACACCAGAAAACCAATACACTCACTGTAAAAATAAAATGTGAACCATAAAAAAAAAAAAAGGAAAACAAAAGAAAAGAGTCCTTAACTGTCTCCCTTCTGTCACACTCCTACTTTCTCACGCATTCGAAATGCTCCTCAAAATAAGACAAAAACATTAAAAAAAAACAATAATATCCACAAATCCACAGATGGCATTGTGGGAGACACCAGGGGGTAGAGGAGGGTCCTTCATTCAGTGGGGACACTTTAGCGCAATTTCTGGGTGTGTAAAGTAGGATTCATTTGGGGTCCAGGAGGGAGGGGAGCTAGGATGCTCTGCATTTGAAAGTCAAAAGAACATTAAGTGTTCAAGGCTGATAAAAGGAGAGAGAAAGGGATATCCAGGGAGCTGGGAAGCGGGGTACAGAAAGTGAAATCCATAACCGATGAGAAATCCCCAGTGCCGGGAAAGGTTTGATGAATTCTTGGGATCGTGACAGCTAATATTTCATCTCGAGTTATTGTCTATTCTGTTCTATGATGTAATCTCTGGCTATGAGGGGGGAAAAAAATCTTCCATTAAATGAATATCTGCTAGACAGGACAGCCTGTGTCAGTGGCACTTTGAAGACCTTTGAAGATGGCGTCGGTGTGGATCAAGGGAATGGAGAGAAGAGAGCAGCTGCAGGAGGGAAGAAGCAGGAGGTGAGAAACTCAACAGTCAGAGACTCAGAGTGAAAGAAGACTGGGAGAATGGAATCCCCCCCCACCCGCAGATTCTGCCAAGAATTCCTGGAGACACAGGGCACAGGTACTAGATTCCCTGCCTTCTCTTGGATTGGTGCTCTATACATTTGAGATAACTATTAAAGGAAAAGTGTCATCTCAAGAAGCTGGAGCAACCAGTGAGAGCATGGAAGGCTCCCAGAGAAAGTGACATTTGCACTGAGTCTGGAAGGAAGACAATGCTCTCATCACACAAAAGGGGTTAAGTAGGAAGGAAAGAGAGAACCATAAAGGGGCAACGGATGTTTGGGGAACCCAAGAGCTGGTTGGTATTATTAGAGCTCAGCCTATGCAGAACTGGTGGAATATGACTCTGAATAGGATCCAGACCTCTGCGGCTAATGATGATATTAATCCAAGAAGATATACCTGGTACCGGGAAGGAAATCTGGAGATCAGACAAGGATCTGAAGACCTATAACCTAACACTCACTCTCAGTAACTTCAGCAGCTTTCCTTCTCCTGTGAAGTAGAGACGATGACTCTTTACCAGGCTGTGTGTATCCCCCTCAGGACACAGTACAAATACAAGTGCTGGGATCAGGGGAGACTTCTTCCCTGAGCAAGGACAAGTTCACAAAAGAAAAGAGTATGTCACTAAAACTGCTCAGAACAAGTCAATGGACTGAGTTTAATTCCAAGTGCTGAAATTGAACCAAAAAAAAAAAGTCTTCTAAAAAAAAGATGCCAGTGGTATAGTCTGGTGTGTAAACAAATAGCACACAATTTTAACAAACTCTGCCCGGTAGGGTTTTTTTTTTTCCTTGCTCTTTGTTGGCATAATGACATGACAACAGAGCTCAAGCTTCCTTCTTTCCACTTCATTAGCTGTGTTGGTCGTTGATGTTGTTATTTCCACCTGTTTTTCTCTGATTCTCTTCTTAAACTCTGTTATCGTGTGAAAGGGAGAGAAATCAATGTAACACCCCTGGTATTTTTCACCTGGTATGTTGCAAGGCAGAATAATTCTCTTCCAAGCCAGGCCTCCTAAAGATACTTCCGAATATTTATATTTCCACTAAGTCACGGGAGGGTATTAAATATTAAGTGTGGGCACTGGAGGCGTGAGCTTAACTGAAGCAGTCTTACAGACGTCCAGGTGGACAGACGTGCGGCCACAATGAGGCACAGGTGCTCTTTTCATCTTTCTCTCCCATAGTGTGAAGTGCTCGGGGTCCAGGAGCCAGGATCGGCCCGACGCACTTCTCTGAGCGCCTGTGTTCCCCGGAGCTGCATCAGTTCAGCCCCCAGGTTTCATTCATCTGCTTTGAAAGAACCTGAGGCCTCAGATGAGGTCCTTCAAATGATCTTTAGATACTGAAGTTCTGCTTCCTCTGTCGAGACATCAAAGTCCTCAACAAGTGGGTTCTGGCAGTATGTCAAGTGGTTCTCTGGACACAGAGGTGGGAGTTAGGCTTATTAACAAGTCTCTAGGTTTACCAGGCCCCCAAAGAAAGTGCTTTTTTGTAGGTAAGATTTAATCTATTTAATCATCATCATTAAACGCTAATTAAACAACTATGATGAGCTAAGTGTTATCAGATCATTGACTCTGATGCACTAAATGGTTTGCTACTGGTCTGAGAAGTTATTTTTATAACATAAAGAAGAGGTAGTTCAGGACCTAAGCAACTTGGGCTTAAGCATTTGATTGGCCTAGAGCCAAAATGCATATTATACTTACATCCAAGGGAAGGAGCATTTATAATGTCCACCTTTTCAAAGTTTGCACATAGTCCCTTTTACTTCTGATGGTAGATCCATTAAAAAATAGTTATTGAATCAAGTTCAATATTAATCTTGTTGGAAATGGCCTATTGGCGATACCAAATATAGTTTCTTTCTGCAAGAGAATTAACCTATGGAAGTACAAATTCTAAGTCTTGAGCAAATGAGGATAGCAGGCCATGGATGGGCTTCAAAGGGTCTGAGAACATTCTGAAATGTTACACAAAATTCTCTGGAATTTTGCCTTGTTAATTTTGCCTTGTTAACTTGTTGGGAAGCAAGAGCTCTTGATTTAAACGTTTTTTTTATTTTTTTTAATTAAATGATGCTTAAGAACTGCTACACTATTTGTTTTTTACAAAATATGTCTTCCTAGCTAATGTCATTCTAAATGGACAGGATTGCTGATTCAAACAATATTAAATTGAAGTTAATTATATTAAGTCAATCTTTCAAGGGAATTATGACATATAAGTCAATGACTATTTTTTTTTTAATCATAGAGATGAGCCCAACATTTCTCAGAAACAATATCTAAGGAAAACACTGTCTAAGAAAAGAAGTGTCAAGGAGAGAAAGGCTTCACCTGGTTGGGAAAATTCTGAGACATTTTTGGAAACAGAAAACACTGAACCATCCATTGTATGATAGACAGGAATTTGTAGACAAAGGATGGGAGAGCAATTCTAAGTTAAAATAAGTGTTGACTAAAGTCATGGATGCAGGGAAAGGCAAGCCATCTTCAATGGCTGAAACCTTTCAGGCAAAAGTAATATGTAAGACAAGAAATGAGGCCTTCAATCTGACCAAGAAAGCTGGGCTCTATTCAAGTAATATTTCTGATCAAAGAGGTGACGTGAAAAAGTAGATCCATCAGGAATAGAGGTAGAAGAAAGTAGATGGACGAGGGAGGACCATCATCTGTAGAAAGCCCATGGTTGGGAGGATTAGCCACAAAGGCCAGCTGGAAGAAATGAAAGATCACCTAGAATTTGAAGCAGCCTGTAGCTATCAAGGGCAACTGCTCTGGGGTTGAAATTTCTGTCCAAAATGATTGCCTTTTTCAAATGCTAAGTTGACGGGCACACACAAAGACACAAACCCTTAGCACCTACCACACTAAGTCCCAGGGTAATGCATGAGCAATAATCCCTCCTTCCCCTAGTTAACTGGGTTTTGTAGAAATGAAACAGTCCTGGTTCTCAGTCCATAAAGACGGAAATGAATTACTTCTTGAACTCTCTGGTCCTTGGTTATGAGCTTAACTTCCTGCCTCCCTCACCAACATGGGATGCCAACCAGTGTTCCCAGTGGAGGTGTCGTTCCCACCATTCCTGGCTTGGAGAAGTGTAGCCCTGTCTATCTACACCACCCACTCCCATCTGGCTACCCACTGAAGCATTAATTACATCTCACACTCAAGTCGACCAGTGAAGGTAGCCAAAGAGCCAGAGGCCATTGTGAATAGAAAACGTTCACTTCCTGTAGAAACCATGATACTGATGCTCTGGAAGAGACTCGCAGGTCCCTCTGTCACACAACCAACAGAACACAGGCCTCTGAGGGCATTACCTGGCATAGCATCATTAGGACAACTCCAACGGGAAGAAAAGGCAGCACTAGGTGGGAATCTGATGTGGTGTGCAGAGGTTTACACAAACAATAGTAGACACTCATGGTCCTCTGGTATTGCAAGTGTTCTTTGGTAGGAAATCATAAATCCTCTCTTGCTTAAGTTACTCATGGTTGGAATTGTTACATTTTGCATTTGGCAAACCCCAAAGAGGAAAATGCCTACCACAAGGACTGGAAGAGGAGAAATGGGCCCAGTATTAAGATCTTAACCTGATTGTATCAATTAACAGCTCAGCAGGAGGTGGGTATCTTCAAGCAGAAACCTCATTTTGGACCCAGTTTGGTGAGCAGTGATTGTGTGAAGTCCTAAGACATCTGAAATGTTTGCATAATAATATTTCCTCCTGAAAAGAACATTCATTTTAAACAAGGTGTTCCAGAGTCCATGTGTCATTTCTAAAATTATCTTGTTCCTCCGTAGAGAGGAAGAACTTCTCATTGTTTAAAGTTTCTTGGTTTACATTGCATTTTGTTTGATAATTCTGTCGGGGATAAAAGTCCCTCTTTATTTAAGAATAGTGGTCAGTAAAATGGATACACAGAAGCTTTTTACTAATCTCACAAATAAGATTTAAAAAACAAAACAAAACAAAACAAAAAACGTAGTAGGCTGAATAATGCTCCCCTCCAAAGATTTCCACGCCCTAATCCCCAGAGCCTGTGAATATGTTAAGGGTAACACTTGGAAAATGAGACTTTCCATATGTGATAAAGGTAAGGGTATGCAGACAGGGTGATCGCCCTGGATTGCCTAGCTCGACCCAGTGTAACCATAGGGGTCTGTATAAGAGGAAGCAGGAGGTCAGATTCAGAGAAGGAGATGCAATGAAGAAATTGGTGGTTGAGTGATGCACTCTGGAGATGGAGGAAGAAGCCACAAGCCATGGAATGCGGAGGGCCTCCAGAAGCTTGAAAAGACGAGGAAATAGACTGTCCTCTGAAATCTCCAGAAGGAATATACATAGCGCTGCCAACACCTTGATTTTAGGACTTCTGACCTCAAGAACTATAAGATAATAAATGTGTGCTGTTTTGAGCTATTAGTTTATGGTAATTTGTTGCATCAGTAATAGAAAACTAATACAACACTATAATTGGAGTCATGACGGGCTCTTGACTTCTGGCCAAAGGAAACAATAAAAAGATGGGAATGACCCCCCACATTCCTGCCACAGATCCCCAGATGCACCTGAAGGGTCTGAGCTGCAGACCATGAAGACCTCGTTCTGCTGTACAGAGCAACCCCTGGCATTTAAAAACCATGACAGCAACATCTGGTGGAATCCTTCAACTGCCTCTGGTCTCTTTGTATTCTATATTTTTATTCCATTATGATCAGAAGAATGAAAACATGGCCTGGCCCAGGAATAAGTGGTCTAATACGACAGACCCAAGGCAAAGAAAGGGATGACTTGCACAAAGTGAGTCAAGATGAGTCAAGCCTTAGGCTGTGAGGATGGGAGATCTGACAGAGAAAGGCATGGCAGGGCGAGTGGAATACTGTCATTAGCCTGGGTCTCCGGAGAGCACCAACAGAGACAAGGGCCTGTGTGCAGGTTGTTTATTAGGGAAGTGATTGTAGGAGGTGAAGTGAGGGTCCAGGGAAGAGGAATAAGGGGAAAGAGAAGGCAATGCAAAGGTACACTAGGAGGTGGCCCCTGCCGCGGGTGCTTGGTCGGCAGATGCTAATGAAACGCATCAGCAACTCTCTGCCCGGAAGCATCCATCTGCCCAGCCCACAGTTCATGGCGGTCCTATGGACATTAAACACTCATGCACACACGCTCCTGGGTCCCAGCTGAATGCCAATCAGTTCCTCCAGGCCACTCGAGGTACTGCCATGGTGTCAGAGAAGCCCTGAGGTGGGAAGCCAGAGATGCGTCCCAAGGGTCCAGGGTGAGGGCTGGCCACTTACAGACTGTTGGCATCTGCTCTCAACGAGTTGGTACAGCAGCATTTGGAGAGAGGGGGTGTGCTCACAGGTTCATCTACAAGGGGAATCCAATACATTGACAGAACCCAAATGGAAAGAATAGCCCATTTAGAAGCAAAAAATAAATAAAAATAAATTTTAAAGAAGAGGAAGAAGACAAACCAGCCCGTATTGTGTGGTCACTACCATGTAGTATCAATGGTGACGTGGCAGACAGTTTCCTGATTCCCAATGCCTGGCACCAGGCTGAAAGACGCATAGCAGACCCTTGGCAAAAGTTTGTGAACTTTGACTAAATTCATTCCCTCTGCCTGTTCCTCTGTATTAATTTCTAAGGTCTCCCATAATAAATTACCTCAAATTTAGTTGCCAAAAACAACAGAAATTTATTGTCTCACAGATCTGGAGGCCAGGAGACAGAAATTCATTTCGCTAAGCCAAAATGAAGGCCTTGGCAGGGCTTCGTGCCCTCCGGAAGCTCTGGGGAACAGTCCTTCTTTATCTTACAGCTTCTGGTGGCTCCTGGACTTCCTTAGCTTGTGGCAGCATGACTCCAATCTATGCTTCTGTCTTTATACAGCCTGCTTCCTCCCTGTGTATGTCTGTGTGTCTTCCTGTGCCCTCTCCTCTTCTTGTAAGGACACAAGTCATTGGATTTGGGCACACCCTAACCTTAGGATGATTTTATGTCAAGATCCTTAATCAATTGCTTCTTTACAGACCCTATTTCCATAAAAGGTCACGTTCTGAGGTCCTAGGTAAACATGAATTTTAGAGAGATGCTATTGAATCCACTACACACCCTTGATACTCACAAGGGACAGGAATCTGGGGGCAGTTCTAGGCCTTGAAAGGAAGGTTGAAATCAAGGAAACTCAAGGAGTGATCCAGGAAGAAGCATCTAAACTGAGAGGCAAAAGAAGACAAGCAAGCAAGGGAAGGGTTTCAAGAAGCACTGCAGAGAGGAGAAATCACCAATGGCCCTGAGCTTGGAAGGCCAAGTGAACAAGAAAGTGGAGAAGGGGACATCAGTACTTCAAGGGACAACTCTGCACCTTCTGCATTGTATGATTCAGCAGGAGCTGCTTTACAACTTTGTAAGCCATAGACAATTGATAGCAATAAAAATAATAATGGCTTATATGCAAATGAATGACATCCAGTAGAGAAACAACTCCTCAGCCCCACCCCACCCCCCACAAAAAAAGCCAGCTGTGTGTCCATTTGCACATGCATTTCAAGCTTCCCTCACTTCCCAGAAATGCGTGCATCTTAGAATCGTTTACTGCCCGGTTTCCTCATGTTTGCTGAGTTAAATAAAACTTCCATTATGTGTCTATTAGTTTCCAGGGGCTGCTGTAACAAATGACCACAAACCGGGTGGCTAAAGACAACAGACATTTCTTCTCTCACAGCTGTGGAGGACAGAAGTCTGAAATTGGGGTGCCTGCAAGGTCGTGCTCCCTCTGAGGCTCTAGGAGAGAATCCCTCCTCGCTTCCTCCTAGCTCCCTGTGCTTGCTGGCAGTCTCTGGTCTGCAGATGGATCACTCTGATTCCGCGTGTCTATCTCCAGATTTCTCTCTTCTTACAGGGCACCAGCCACTGGATTTAGGCCCACCCTGACCCTTATCTCAATTTGGTCACATCTGCAAAGACCCTATTCCCAAAAAAGGTCTCATTCACAGATTCTGGGTTGGCCTGAGTTTGGGGGGATGCTATTCAACCTAGTACATGAATGTTTACTTTATGTCAGTAATGGGAGTCATGATTTTACTTTTGGGGGAAAATCATCCTATTATAGTGGTGACGTCACGAAAAGTTAAGTCAGTGGGAGGTGATAACTGGGATGGAAGAGGTCCAAGAGAAGGACTGAGGCTGAATGTGTTGAGCTGGCCTAAGCGTTGAGCTGGAGGACCGCGGAGAAGGGAGGACTACATGGAGAGGAGAAGTGGAAACCCAACAGCGAAAGGTCTGTACCAGCTAACGTGCTCATTTGACAGATGGGAAAACTGAGGCCCAGAGAGAGATGACTCTCCCAAGGACACAGAGCAGGTCATTAGTGGAAGCAGATTGCAACCCAGACTTTTTGACTTCCAGCCCCGGACCCGCATGCTGGTGGGAAAGGTTTTCAATAATTCCGGCATTCGAATGCAGACCTTCAGACAGTTTGTTTTTCGCACCTTAACCATTCCCATGTGCTCACACATACGTGTACGTACACGAGAAAGCTCCACACGTAGGGGCACAAAACCTAACTGTGAAATCTCATTAGAAAAGCTGAATCTGAATCAAAATTCGACCACAGATCATTAGCTTACACGTCTCCCTGATTACACAGTTATGCAATTTTTTGGCCACAAGGAAATGTCTAAACTGTAGACAACTCTATAGCTATTAGTACAATGAAATAAATTTGGAGATGAAGATCTCAATACCTGATCATGGCACAGGTACAGAGGATCTCTGAATTCTTAGAACTCACGAAAGCAGGAGAAACTGTGAAAATGAAAAGCATCACAGTCTCAAACAATTTTTTTTTTTTAAATTATGGCACTGACACTACGGGCCTGGAAATATTATAATCAAGTATCATTTTCTTGTCTAACCCTACAGCGATGCTCCAGCTCCCAAGAGTTTATACCATCAAGTCATAAAATGCAGCATACTTTCAACCTTTTTGTACTCCATACCCCTGCACGTATTAGTTACATGGCGATATCTCTCTACCAGCAAAAGAGGCTTGAGAAAATGTAACCATTTCTTTCATAAACTTTCTCAAAACTGCAGTGCTTCGGAGAGGTATCTCTCCTATTCTACAGGAAATTCAAATCCGTACCAGGGTGTTTTTGCTGAGCGTCGCTGTATGCTTTGGAGATGCCTAGACTTATGAGTAACATCCAGGCAATGTTTTATGTTTTCACTGTTTCCGTGACATTGTGTCGTCTGATTCTCACCACTGCCAAGATATTTATTGCTGTCTTCATTTCAGAGATGAGAAAAGTGGAGTCGA
>KE759294.1:44015-62322 GCA_000465285.1 Eidolon helvum
GGACCTCAATGCAGGGCTCTACCTCTTCCTACCCGTCACCTTAAATGAGGCCCGAAGCACACTCCGCAGTGAGCATACGCCTCTCTAGAAATGAGAGGAGAGTCGTTCTTAAAACATATTCGTGAAATGATGTATTTGGAGCTGCTCGAATAACCAAAAAGATCTGTCCAGAAAAAGACAATGTTACAGTGGCACACAGTAGAGTCTCAATAAAAATTAGTGACTAAGTTCTATAAAAACTAGTGACTAAGTTCTATAAAAATGGTAGTCAAAGATCTAATGACCATTTTCATTCAAATAAGTATAAAACATCATAAATGTCTAGAATGTTAGAGCTGGAAAAGACATAAATATCATCTAGATGGATGGTTCTCAGCTGGGGGTGATGGTTAACACCTGTGGGGAGGATACCTAGTCAAAGATCTAGTGACCACTTTCATTCAAATAAGTATAAAACATCATAAATGCCTAGAATGTTGGAGCTGGAAAAGACATAAATATCATCTAGATGGATGCTTCTCAGCTGGGGGTGACGGTTAACACCTGTGGGGAGGATACCACTGGTATCTAGTGGTTAGAGGCCAGGGATGCTGTTAAATATCCTACAATTCACAGATCAGAATCCCACAAAAAGAAGGATATTGCCCAAAATGTCAACACGGTCAAGGTTGAGAAATCCTGATCTTGACCAGAGGTCCACAGTGTTTTCTGGAAAGGACCAAATAGTAAATATTTTAGGCTGTTGCCATTTACAACAAAAGCAACCACCAACAACCTGTAAGTGAACGGACATGGCTGCGTTCTAATAAGACTTTATTTACAAAAACAGACAATTTCCTGGATTTGTCCCGCAGGCTCTACTTTTCCCATCCTGATCTAGATTAATGGATTTCTAATTTCCTCTTTTAAAACCAGTGAAATGTTTCATTCGAGTGAAATATTACGTGGACTCTAAGATGTAATGCAGATCACAGGATGCTTCCTTGGGTGAAGCAAAGATATATCCAAGGTAGTTCTCAAAGAAACTCCAGCTATCGCCTGGACAAGCCTTCTCAGGGCAGTGCGAAACACTCTGACCTTACCTAATGCCTTTTGCAGAATGATCAACATCCTCTGCTCAACGCCCTTCATCAGCATCCCACTGCCCCTACGGTACGGTCCTCCCAGCCAACAGGACCTCTCAGGGCAGTGATGCTCAATGACTCTAGGTCTGACTACAGCACTAACTGGCTGTGTGACTGTGGGCAAGCTACTTCACTTCTCTGAGCCTCAGCATCCTCACTTACACATAAACGACTAGGATCAAAACCTACTTCACACTGTTTTAAATAAAATTTAAAACGAGATTGATTAAATGAGAATGAATACACTGCTCCCGTACAGTGTCCAGTATATAACAACACTCAGTCAATTAACGGCAATAACAATTCACTTTATTCACAGTGATTTGGGGAAATATATGATATCCTTTGCTTGCAAGAGAAAGAAACCCAATTACAATGGTTTAAATGAGAGAAAAAGATTTGTTTTGAGAGGAAGATAGTGCAACATATGCAGATGGAAGGGCTGAGCTAAGAGTTTACTTAGAATGCTAAGGGGGCACATGTGAGAGGTGCTAAGCCCAGACTTGGGTGGGAGAATATTTCCTACATTGAATCTTAGAGAATGGTTGCTTGTCAGGCGATGAGAAGTAGGAAGGATGTTCTGGGCTGAAGGAACAACATAGTGGTGAGAAACCACATAAAATGCACACTTAACATTTGTGCACATGTGCACACACATGTGTGCACATGCATGTGTGTTTGTGATAGACTGTGGGCTGCCAGACAAGCAGGCTGATACTAGCAATGAGTAAGGAATGGGTGAGAGATGAGGGTGGACAGGTGAGCAGGGCTCACCTCATGCAAGGTTTCCATGCCAAGGTAAGATGCATAAATTTACTGTGTGGCTTCCATTTACGGTGTGCGTGGAGGGAGAAAAATTCCCCCTCAAGCAGATGTTGATAAGCC
Organism: Eidolon helvum; assembly: GCA_000465285.1. NCBI lineage: Eukaryota > Metazoa > Chordata > Mammalia > Chiroptera > Pteropodidae > Eidolon > Eidolon helvum. The sequence continues at coordinate 46,025 of KE759294.1, forward strand.
AAAGCTGAACAAAGCTGCTGTCATTCTTCTTTTCAATCCTCATGGCTTCCACAACTTTCCTGCATTTCCTCTCGAGTTCTCACTCACTGCATCACCCATGCAGCGGGTAAGTGCCTTTTTTATAGACTTCATTGGATTTCCCTTTCAAGCCATGAAATGCATGCTGTGACAAGTCAAAAACAGAGGTTTACAAAGGAAAAAGCAACCATTTCTCCCCTCTTGCTCAATCCCTGTCACCCTTCCATCAAAGAAACAAGGCTAAGTTTGATGTGAGTTTCTACACTTGTCTCTATGTTTGTACAACCAAATGTCAATATATACGGTCACATACGTAAAATTTTTTCCTGTTTTTTCTTTTTAAATTAGATCATACTATTCTTATTATAGTATGACACTTTCTCAGGTTGATACGTAGAGATGCAATTATTTCCTATAAAACTGTGTGATATTTTATAGAATGAGCAAACTTATCGTCAATTCAATCATCTCTTTCAGTGGATGACATTGAATTTGCTTCTGCAATTTTTAGCCATTCTCAATAATCTTGCAATGAAAGTGCTAGCACATTTATCTTTATGTACTGATACATTTCTTTCCATAGGATAGATTCCTCAGAGTTAGATTCGTGGGTTAAGGGGTAGTCACACATCCCATTTTATCAGATAACGCCAGATTCATTTCCTAAAAGGTCATAGCATTGTATTTGTATTGCAGCACTGTACCCGCTTCCCAAATGAGGAGTCAATCAGAAGACACCCTTTTTCACTCACCAGATTGGCAAGTGCTGGCCAGGGGGAGGGAGAAAGGGTTAATGTGTTTGAGGGTTTGGGGAGAAGGTAAACTACCTGAATGGTAAGAGCATCCTTGAGTCTTCCCTGTGGTCCAGACACTTAAGAACTGGACTAGAGAAACTGATCCGAAGCAAGTCACCTGGCTATTCAAGAAGGCTACTTTCGGTGTGTGAGAAGTTACAGAGAAAGTGGTCTTGAAACTATATTAGCTCAAGGTCATTCCTTGCTGCCTGCCCTTCTCCCACTCCCCGAAGAAGCCATAAGCTCTCCCATCTCCAGAACTCTGCCAAAGTGTTCTCCTCTTTTTGAGTTATCATTCTTTTCCTAATTCCTACGCTCGTGTCAAACCTTCACTCTTAGTTCAAGATGGAGCTCAACTTTCCCCTTTTCCAAGAAGCCTCCAAATACCTCCATTGCAATTAACCTCCTCTACCATTTGCTTGAACAAAAATAAGAATGGCTACTCCATCATCATTTATGACGTGCCAGGCACCATGCTATGCACTTTATATGCATTATTTTATTTACTCCTCAAACATCTTATTAGGTAGGTCATATTAATATCTACACACTGAAGGTGAGGAAACTGAGGATCAGAAAGGTCAATCACTAACCCAAAGACACACAGCCAATAAGGGTCGGAGCTGGGCTTTACATGGTCTGATTTGAAAACCCAGACTCTAGGCATCACCTAATGTCACATAACCAAAGAAGAATTTCACTGAGCAAGCTTCGACTGCAGCGGCAAACTGGTTGGGTCATTGCTTTGTAAACACTGCCTACTATAGATGAATCTGCTGTCTACACCTTCTAAGCAGTCTTATCCCCCAATGAATCGTATGCGTGAAGCAGAGTTGTCAAGTCCTACAGTAAATGGCATGCAGTGCGATGTTACCAGAATTCAAGCTTTCTACTGCTAATTTTTCACTGGGTTGCAAGCTTTAATTTAACTGTCAGACCCTGGGTCTTTTGCCAGCACTAATGGAGGACTGTGGCAGTGATGGTAATTATTTCTAGACGCTGGTACCTCCTTCGTTTATCTTCTGGTCGCAAATACTCAGCGGCTTCAAGCTAATTTCCTTTCTTATTTTCTTCATTAGTTTGCAAACTCCCACTGCCAACAAAAACAACCCATCTGATGAAAATGTCAACATGGAGTGTTCAAAATATTAAAACTGTCAAATAAAGATTGTGTTTTTACAAGGCAGTCTAAATATGTCATACATGTTGAAACCACTTTCTGAAGGCAGATTATATAGGTCAAAAAGTTACCGGACTATTTTCGTAACTCACAAAATAAACCCCACTGTGACAGGTCCTTCTAGATAGTAATTCGATGTCTTGAAAATCAGCCTCCAACCTACTCTGAACAAATATGATTAAAATGCTGGCGTCAAATGTTTTTGCTTCGAATGAAGACAATGGGACTTCTGCTCACAGTGAAATTAATAGGAGAATTACCTGAAAGACATAGTAGGATTTAGCTTGGTGTTTGTATTTCATTCTCTCCACCATGAAACAATGCAGACAGAAGATGGGGCCTGCCAACCAACACTTATTATCAGGGGTGCTATTGTCTCGCAAATCTCACAGACCAAACACCCTGATTCAAATTGCTAAGTAGCAACAAAAGTTGTGGATGGGAATAAAAGCACCAAAGATCATTGAAAAGCAGAGAAGAAGGAGATAGACCTTGGGTGGGGCTGAGTTGCAAAAGAGACAAAGAATGAACCACAAATGTGTAATTTTAAATGGGATTGTGAGGGCGGAATAATCTTCCCAAAAGGAATACTTTGTTTAATGAACATTGGCATGTTTACAATGTTGATTTAGAGACAAAGAGCCATGTGGAGGGGCCCTCATCTTCCACTTAGCCCAACTCAAAGAGCTCAAGTGACGAAGACAGTGGATGCATGTCTTACAGACTCTCACTCCCTACTAATAAAAGGAGAGAAGAGTTGGTAAGAGATAAAAGAAGCAGAGTCATGTCTGGGAAAATACTCATACACACACACATGCACACACAGAGATACACACAGACAAACACATCATGGGTATTGTTTTTGTGTGTGTACAAGAGAGACTACTGAAAGAGAGAGAAACATAGGCAGACGAAGACAGAGGCAGAGATAAAGACAAAGACAGACAGAGATGAGTAAAAATAGAAACAGAAAGGCTGAGATAAAGACAGAGAGACAGAAATAAAGACAGAGAGAGACAGCCAGAGACCAAAGACAGAGCAGAGAGAGGAGAAAACACGATATTTGTGAAAGACAGTTGCATATCTGCATAGCCAGGACATTGTTATTATTTTGCATATATTTTTTTTAAAGTTTGAATGTAGCTTAGCAGTGAGAAATAAAGAAATTGAGGTCATGTGAGATCATTGTCCTTTCAGAGAAATGAGCCTGAGACGTTTCTAAACATGACAATTCCTACAAAGGTTAGAAGTCTTTGTCACTACACTGAGGTGACAATCCCTTTGCTTTTCGTACTTTCCAGAGTGCTGTGGTATGAACGTTTGTGTCCATGTCCCTCGACTCACGTGTTGAAATCCTGACACCCTAGGTGATGGTATAGAAGGCGGAATCTTTGCGAGGTGCTTAGGTCGGGAGGGTGGAACCCTCACAAATGACATTAGTACCCTTTTATATAAAAGAGTCCCGCAGAGACCCCACAGAGATCCATGCTCCTTCCACTGTGTGAAGACACAGTAAAAGGACAGCCATCTATGAACCGGGAAGAAGGCGCTTTGACCTCAGACTTCCGGCCTCCAGGGCTGTGAGAAATAAATGTCCGTTATTTATAAGCTACTCAGTCTGTGATATTTTTGTCACAGCAGCCCAAATGGACTCAAACACGAGATATAAAGGTTTTGAAGACCAATATCATATTCTGTCACTTATATTTACTGTAAAATGTATGCACGTAATGATATATATTATATATGTTATCGGTTGGGCATATTTTTAAGTACTTATATGGATTAACCCATTTAATCCTCATTGCAACTAAAGGAGGTGGGTCTTCCTATTACCGCCCTTCTTTTGCATATGAGGAAACTGAGTCCTGGAGGGATTACATGACTTGCCCAAAGTTACACAGCTGGAAGCCAAAGAGCCAGGATATAATCAAGGCAGACCTCACCTCAGAGTCTGTGACCTTAATTAGTGTACCACATAGATCCTCTCTACACTGAATTATGCGTTTACATATTTCTATATATTCCACAAAATCAGAGTGTCCTGAAAATTTCTGAAGAAATAAAATTTGCCATGATCAGAAAATATCTTTTGGGCCTATTGCCTAGCTGGTGCTGGGTTAAGCCAAGTTAAATGATTTTCTTTATGGTAGCACTTGCTTGGCCGATGGGAATGTGCACAATGATTCTCTAAGAGGGCAATTTGTAGCATCTTCTAAACATGCTTAACTTTTTTTTCTTTACAGATTCACCTAATTACATAGAATTGGTGGATAATACTGACCTAGATGTTCTTTGAGGTGCCCCCCCCAATCTGGGACTCTGTAGTTCTTTACTGAGTAAAGGTAATAAAAAAAAAGGATTTTTAAAAATCCTTTTAAAAATCAGGGAGAAAAATCTGCCATATTCTTTTATTCACTCAACAACTATGTGTTGAATACCCAGTTTATACTCCGATCTTGATTACGTTTCGTGACTAAAACATGAAGCTCACTTTTGGATGGGAGAAAAGGGGTACAGAAATAGTCAACAAACAAATGCCAAGTAAACAATAGAATCAGGGAGCTATAAGTACTATGAAAAATGTAATAATTCAGAGTAAGAGGCGGAGGGAGACAAGAGTTGCTCTTTTAGCTAGAAATGTTAGGGAAGGTGACATTCGAGGAAGTGATGTTTGAGCAGAGTTACAAACGAAGTTAGGTAGTAAACCACATGACTGTTGGGGAGGGGGTCCAAGGCAGAGGAAAGGGAAGGGCAGGTGCAAAGGCCCTGAGGCACATATTTACATATTCGAAGATCCCCGGGGAAGCCAATGGCTGGAGCACTGTGACAAGGGGGAAAGTAACGAGAGAGGTTTAGAGAGAGGCCAGGAGCCCGGTGGTCACGTAGAGCCCTGAAGACCACAGGAAGAGCCTGGGTCTTTGCTCTCAACACATGGTCAGCTAAGGGGTGTAGCAGGAAGGAAGAAAGACCTTATTCTACCACACAATGAGTCTTGAGAGTTAGTTTCCCCAGGAAGAAGGCTAGTGTTGACCTATAATGATGTCTCAGAAGGAGAGTAACAGAGAAATCTAATTACTAAAGCATGTGAAAAGAAAAAGTTATAAAGGAGTATTTTGGGGAGAGCCGTAGCATGGTGCTGTGGAAGGGTGGAGCAGGGTGGGGCGGGGCCAGCGTTGATGGTCTGTGGATCTGAGTTCACATCCCATGTCGTGTGTGTGTGTGTGTGTGTGTGTGTGTGTGTGAACATGCATGTGTGTGTGTGTGTGAACACGCCCGGATATAGTCTTTGATATTGGCTTTAAAAGTGGCTCCTTTTATTTAATTATAAAATTTTTCGAACACAAAGAAAGACATGGGTTTCCTCACTTTCCACTCATTTCCCCATTTAGATCTTTCCCCCTCTCCCTCCCACGGAAACCTCTCTTGACAATATTACCAGTGACCACCGTGTTGTCAAACCCAGTGCCCACATTTTGGTCTTTACTCGGTCTCTCAATAGCACTTGTCAAGGCCGGCTTGAAGTTCTGAGTTCCGCAGGCTTCTAGAACATTCAGTTATCTTCCTTTCTCCTCAGTCATCATAGCTTTCCACCTATGGTTGTGCGTCTTCCTCTGCTCAGAGATCAGAACCGCTTGGGGGGGTCAGTCCTGGGCCCTTTTCCATTTCTTTCCCTTCCTTTCATTCTCCAAGCCCGATTCCCAGTTAATCCAAAAGATTTCAGAATCAGACTCAACCAAGCAATCTGACCATTCAATCTGCCTGTTTACTGGTTAGAATATAACAGGAAACTGGACCTCTGTGTCACCTGAGGGAGGAAGTGGGGTGTGATCCTAGGCAGGTGCCAGTGGAGAGTGGGATGACCAAATAACAAAGGCTATGGAACCACTGTGGTGCTTATCGCGGTGTGACCATAGTGTCTTGAATATTTATTGACAGACTGCTGCTTGCAAGGATGCTGCGATGTGCACAACTATGTTGAAAAATAAGAGACGCATTCCTAGCTTCAGGCTTCAATGCAGCCAGAATTGTTAATGATTTCTCAGCTGGCCTCAGAGCCACTAGTGAGAAAACATCAAAAATTTTTTAATTCAGAAATTATTAATTAGGAGTAACCTTTAAGTAGAGGCAGTCTCCCTGACCTTGGCTTCATTTAAAACTCTAAATGCAAGGCACTGGAAATGTAATTAACCCACAGTTTCAATCTCATTCAAAACCAATAATTTTTTCTTTAATATATTACAGATTAAAGCTTCCTTCGTTTATGTGCATTATTTGAGAATTTTATCCAGAACACATGAAGATCAAAGAAGGCCTTTGAATTTCTTCAAAACTCATTCCTTTCCACTGTTAAAAAAATTACAAGTTTTTGTATGGGAAATTTTCTAGCACTTTTTTGTTAACCAAGTATAGGAGAACCTGGACCCTATTCATTTAAACATTAAAGACAGATGGATAGATATGAAGACAGATTAATGAATGGATGGATGGATAGATGGATGTATGGATGGATGGATGGATGGATGGTGGATAGAGACAAGTAGACAGACACAAACAACTGTATCAAACCACAAGAAAAAAAATAGTAAAAACACTATTTCACTTAATCTCCATAGCAACTCTATACAGAATATATGATTCTTATCACCATTTTATGCAAGAAAACTGAAGCTGAGGGATGTTGAGTAATTTGCCCCAGGTTACTCAGCTGGAAAAAGGAGGAGCAGCTGATAATAGTCACCATGATCATGATGATGACAATAATAACAACCATCTTTTAAAAAAATCTGCTATGTGCTAGGCATCATATTTGGTATTTTATATGTATTATGTCATTTAAGCCACAATAAATTTTTCATTATGTCTATTTAAAGAAACTGAGACTCAGAGCAATTAGGTAGCATGACTTAAGTCACAAAGTTATAAGTGCTGGCATCGTAATTAGAACTCAGGTCAATCTGATATCAGTGGCCAAGATCTTTCCGTTGGACCAGGCTTTGTCTCTGCTGAAATTTTATTTAATATTTTATTGAATATTTGTGTGAAAAGCCATCAACTTTGGGGATGGCTTATGGAAGTCATAAATACAGAGCCTCAAAAAAGCTCAGCTCAGAAATATCTCCTGGGTATTATATTTTGAGATTTGAGTAAATAAGAGCCTCTTTTAAAAATGTAAATACCACCTGAAAATGTTAAGCCTATTAGAAAGTCACACCTTAGTTTTAACAGATAATCCAATTTATACTTGAGCAGCATACTGAATGGGTGCTGTAACTGTGTGAAAACGGGTCATTTTCTTTTTTTCCTTTAGTCTGGGGCATTACAAAGGAGAGGAACAAAGAAAATAGCTGGGTATTTTTTTCAATAAGCTTTTTATTTTAGCACATTTAGGATTTATAGAAAAATTGTGAAGGTAGTACAGAGAGTCTCCATGCACCCCATATCCATGTCTCCCTATTAATAGCATCTCACATTAATATGGTGCATTTGTCACAGTTAGTGAACCAATACTTATGTATTATTACTGACTCTAGAGCCCATTACTTATTCATATTTATTTGGTTGTTATCTAGTGTCCCTTTTCTGTTCCAAGACCCCATCTAGAATACATTACATGTAGGCGTCATGTTCCCCTTAATCTCTGCTGGGCTATGTGTGGTGGTGTCTCAGACTTACCTCATTGGGGATGACCTTGACAGTCTGAGGGTACTGGTCAAGTGTGTTGCAGGATGCCTCTCTTGGGATTTGTCTGCTATTTTTCTCATGATTAGACTGGGGTTGTGGTTTTATAGGAGGAAGAACACAGAGATACAGCACCACGATATCTAGGGAACATGTTTTCAAGGTGACTTATCACTGTTGATGTGAACCTTGATCACCTGGCCGAGTAGTTGTCCAGGTTTCTCCACTGTAAAATCACCCCGATTCTCCCTTTGGCAGGAAGTCACTGAAAGAGTGGGGATGGAGACTCCACTACATAAATATTTACATAAATTATTTGGAATGTGTCTGTTTTATTTATTTATTTATTTATTTATTTATTTATTTATCTCAGCATGGACAGGTGGATATTTATTTTCTACTTTGGTTTGTAATCCAATATGTCTGTCTTCATTCTATTGTGTTGCTTGAATTGTTCCAGCTCTAGCCATCGGAATCTTTTCCAAATGACTACTACGTGCCTTTGACATATCTCTATCATTGTGAGATTTGGGTGGCGGGAGGCACTTTTTGGCATAATAAGCTTCTCTGGGCTTATCTTGTGTATTTCTTGTGCCAGACTTAGAATCAGCCATTTCTCCAAGGAGCACAGATACATTTTATGGGAGAATGGCATGAGAAACTGAAATATGGACGCTAGGAGTGCTTGTTGCTGCTGGGGTATCACATTCTTCTAGGTCCTCTCAGCTAACAGAGAAGGAAACATATGGATATATACTAACCGTGTGTATACACTGTTAAAAAGAAGCAATAGGTCTAAAATGGAGTCACCTGTGCCAAGCCTATCAACTAAGATTTAATACTTAACCTAATGGCAGTTTTAGTTTCCCAGGAATGTAACCTTTAACCAGTCAACACAGAATTACCTGGTCAGCACTAGAGAGATAATCAGACTGGCGGGCTCCTTCTATCACCCTTAGGAGGGCATTTTTTGCCTGAAACCATTAATTCTTTGCTATAATTTCCTTCTTCTGCCCCCTTTCTGTCTTTCAAAACCCTCCATTTCGTACAGCCCTTTGGAGCGCATTTCTACTTGCTAAATGGGATGCTGTCCAATTCATGAATCATTCAATAAAGCCAATTAGGTGTTAAAATTTTATTCGGTTAGATTTTAGTTATTTAACCACTCATTTATCAATAAATATTCTTGTACATAACCATCTAAGTGTGTTTTAAGTTAAACATGAGTTCATACTAATGCCTGGGCATATTTTAAAAAATACCAACACCCAAAGAATGGCCCAGATCAATTGAATTAGAATCCATTAAATTTGAACTCAGGCATGTTGGGGAAGTTATCTTGCCAAGGCCTAGAGGTTATATTTTGAAAGCTCCCCAGGTTACTGAAAATGCTATTAGCCTTGAGAATCACCAAAAGAAACAAAACAGTGGATTTGAGGGGAATATGATTTTTTTTTTTTCTGGGAAACTACATATTAAAATTCCTAACAGATGGAAGAATTAAAATATGTTCCTAATATCTCTCAAGTTTATATCTTAAGAGTTTTCCTAAACTTTTTAAATTTGATTCAATATTTATTTATCAAACTCAGCAGCAGCAACATTGATATACTCTGGATGAGAAGAAAAGGAGTTGTCTTAACTTTGAAAAGAACTAAGGTGGAAGAAAAGAACCACATGTGTGAGACCCACAAATAAAGAAGATGGCCATCTTTTTATTCTTACACCCCAGGAGCCTGAGAATCACCCAGCAACAATAGTGGAGCACCTTTGAGGTGTAAAAAACTATGCTAGGCACCGATATTGAGACGTTGCCATACCAGCAACATTCACCATGAAAAATTCACATTCAACTGAAAATGAACTGTGTGGTCTTTGTCTGCCATTTTGGGCCTAAACCTTCCAAAACCCTTGTATTTCTTGAGTGATAGGAGTGTCATTGTTTGCTAAGGAAGTAACCTCGGCAGGGCCCCCAGATACAGAGAAGTGAAAGCATTGGCCCATTTTCAGGCTCAGAAAGTAAATCATTTGCCTCTAGGACAGAAGACTCTACTGCTCCATTTGTTCGTGAAACTGTCCCTCAGAAATAAGATATCGAGCTGGAAATACACATAAAACCTGATGCAGCCTGAGCTGGTCCAGCCAGGAAGGAAATGTGGCAAATTATAAGTCCTCCAAGAGAAAAGTCTGCACAATTGCTTTTAAGCAAAACCATAAAAAGGAGGAACCTTCACCATCCATGAGCCCCAAAAATCTGCTACCGCGAGGCTATTCCACCAACAGGAATGGATCGTCAAATTAAGCTCGACAACCACCTTGACCAAATACATCTCTGAATTGAAATTTTGACAAAATTTCAATTTTGACAAAATCAGGACTGGCTCGCCACTCAGCTACGGTAAGTGACCATACGGTACAGACTAAGGACCAGAATTTTTAGGATCAGAGTAGACCTGGGTTCAGATGCCACTGTATCACTTACAAATTACCTATAAAACCCACTTTGGCAATTAATTTGACCCACATGAGTCTACCTTCCAGCTCTGTCACATGGAGATGCTATATTTCTACTAGTGTCTGTTGGAAAACATAAGTGTTGAGGGCTTACTATGTGCCAGGCACTGTGCTAAACTTCTATAATCTTTACAACAACCAGTGAAGTAGGTACTATTTTTACCCCATATTACAGACAAGGAAACTGAGTCATGGGGAAGTTAAGTAACTTGCCTGACCAAGTTCACACAGCTAGGGAGAGGCGGATAAGACGGAGTATGTGACATCTAGCTGTTTCCAGGCACTAGGGAGGCCCTCAAGAAATGCTTCCTCCTCACCCCATGTTATTATCACTAACACTAATAAACTTCTGGTTTAGGAAGTTGAGGCCCCTTTAAAACGTAAATATTTTTACTAGGACAAACAGCGCATCAAACCATACCAGGCATGAAATCCAATTAGCTTAGCATCTTACTTTCCAAACTTCCCTGAAGACAAAAATCACTTGTAACACTTGATACCTCTCCCCAGCTCCCAGGACCCCACCCTGGAGATTCTGAAGCAGTAAGTTGGCTGTGGTAGAGGCTGGGAATTTTTATTTTAAACAACCATTTCAGGTAATTCTGATGCTAAGGAACTGGTGTGTTCACCAGAGCCGATAGGGAAAAGAGAAGTATATGGCCATTCAAATAGCACCGCAAATCTTATAGCAAGAAAGGATAGTACACCTTATTTTACACCATCCCTTCATTTTATTTATGGGGAAACTGAGACCCAGTGAGGGGAAAGTGACTCACGCAGGCTAGCGATGGCAGATTCAGAATCTGAACCAACCTTTCCTAATCCCCAAGGCACATTCCTCTCTTCTGACACCTTCAGGATGAGCAAGTATTGGTTGGGGTGAGAGGTACAGAGGCAAAAGCAAGTGAGAACACTGCGAGATATCTAAACAGGATAAGTTTAGATGAGATACTCATATGAATGGCCCTGAGCCGCCCAGAAGGGAGTTAGGTAGAAAAAGGGAAAAGATTGCTTCTAATGTTTTGTAAGAGCTGGTTTTCTCATATTTATTCACATTTATTGTCTCTCTCTCTCCCTCCCTCCCTCCCTTTATCTCCCTCTCTCTTCCACTTAAATCTTTCATCTTTCTCTTTCTCTCTCTTTTGTTCTCTCTGTATCTTTTTCAGATATATTCCCTGTGTTGACTAAAGAAGCAAACTGAAGCAAGTTCAAAACTGCTAGTTTACTTGGGAATAGCATTGAAATTGCAACTCTGGAAATGCAAACTGTAGCAAACTACCGGTGAGTCTGACGAGGGTAAGAGGTAGGTTATATTTATGCGCAGGGTATGTAAAGAGGGCAGGGTTCAGTGAGAGTCCATTAAAACCAAAACAAACAGACTGTCTTTGAAAATTCCCCAAGCTGACAAAACCAGTCCAGTCATTAAACAAACAAACAAACAAACAAACAAACAAATAAAGGTTAATTTCACCTATTTTGTGAGATCAACCTGACCTGGGTCATTTCTTGTTTAAGTCTCTGGAAACCATTAGCAAAATTTCTCAAGGTTGATAACGAGGCAAACTCTGACAAATTCCCTATCACTTAAGGAAATTCCAATATTATGGGTTTTCTGGAAGTCAGGCATTGATGGGAAGCAGCCTTTCCTTATTGCATTTTTCTCTGCTCCTTTCCAGCAGTGGCACCCCTTCCATGCTTTTTTTTCCCCCCAGAGCTATATACTTTTTTTTAAATTAAATTTATTGGGGTGACATTAGTCAATAAACTTTTATAGGTTTCATGTGTACAATTCTATAATTATATATTGCACTGTGTGTTCACCACCCAGAATCAAATCTCCTCCTGTCACCATATATTTGACCCCTTTTACCCTTATCTACCTCAGAGTCATTTTTTAATCACCTGCTGGAAAACCTTGGAGAGCAACCGGGCCATAGTTGGAACAGATCTGAACCATTTAACATGCCTCCTGGGTGTGAAGTTTATCAAACCGTGCTCCCTGTCCATCAAACAGACCTCCAGAGGGGGTTCCTTGATCCAGGGCGTAATCTTGAAATCGACAAGGTGAGTACACTGGGGAAAGGCTCAAGTCGAAGTGAAACACCTTAGCTTTGCTTTGACCTCTTCAGGGCATATGAGGAGAAATCATTTCTGGGCTTTGGAAAGACAAATGGAAAAACCAGTGGGCTCTGCCAGCTTGGGGAGGAGCAGTCAGCCAGGTTCCAACAGGTGCACGTGGATAGTAGCCAGTGGCTCAGGACAGAGCCAAGATGCCTTTCTCAGGAAGCCACAAGCTCTGCCGATGGTCAGGGCAAATGTCTAATCAACTGACACCCTGCAAGAAATCCCCTAACCGCCCCCGGACTGAAGGTCTCCCAAGTCCGACCAGACTGTGATCTCATTCCCACCTAGATGCTCAAGTCTAAAGATATAGTTAATAGGACCAGGGAGAAACTGATCTTTTGTGTTTTTTTAATCTACTTCCTGGAACAGTCTTCTGCAAATACTATTTAATTCCCAATTAGCATAATTAGATCAAAGGCAGACGACTTTTCCTTTCCACTGGAGGAGGTGGAAGAATATACATTAAGCTCTGGTGTAAAAATTTCTTAGGTTCAAATCCTGGCTCTGTCATTTGCTGCTGTGCAATCTGGAGTAAGTTACTGGACTTCACTGAGCCAAAATGTCTTCATCAGCAAAATGGGAATGATGCTAATAAGATGTATTTCAGAGGCACATTGAGAGGATGAAATGAGATGATAAATGTCAAGCACCTAGAACAGTGGCTAGAATGTAATGCCTAAGTTTTATCTATTAGTATAGATATGTCTGGGTTGATTGAAATATTTAAATCTATTTTGAACTATTAAAATCTATTCCACTACTTTGAAGTCAGGAGAAAAATCCAAAGATCCAGACTATGTGAATAGTAAAGATTCTTAGCAGCTATTTGCCAAATCCAAAGCCATGGCCATAAGATGCAGCCAAATAAAATGACCAAGACCATAACGCAAATATTTCTAATGTCATTTCTATATGACTTTAATGTCTAAGGTTTTTTTTACATAGTGGCAGATTTAGCCTCTTAATAATATTCACTATAGTTAATATTAACATGAGTTTTTATTCCCCAAGAATGCTCTGGGGTTCCTGTTTGTACTCAGCTTCAAAGGGAGTCAGCCAATTCTAGAGCCTTACTTGTGGTAAACCAAGAAATGATACGTGACATACAACCAACCGCTAATTACCTAAGTAATGGTGTCAGAATGACCCAGGTTAGAATTCTGTTTGTTTCTTACTTAGCAACAATCTGGAGCAATTACCTAAACTTTCTGAGCCCTGGTCTCCTCTATAATGAGCACAGTGATTATAAAAATATCTTTCATAGTCTTTGTGTGCTTAACTACAAAAAGTATAGGCACTCAAAAAAATGCCCTTTCTATTGTTTTTCCTTGCAACCTCCCAGGCTCTCTCTCTTGACTATTTCATATTCTGTTTGTTGGTGAGATCCATAGGGGCAGGGACCACGTCTGTTTTTCTCATTATTGTATTCCCCAGCATATAGCACAGTGTGTGGCACATAATAGATCTTCAATAAACACCTGTAGAATGAATGGAAACTGAATAAATGTGAGGTTCCTGAAGTACATCAGGAGGCCTGTGTTCTCACCTCTTCCTTCCCTCCCAGCTTCCTCCATCTAAACAATCTCCTGACAGCAGATATTTTTGGATGAAGATGCTGGGTACTGAGCTTTCTCTTTCTGTCCATCTGCCTTTATTCCTGTGCTACTAATAGCTTTGAGAATTTTTTTCCCCCATAGGCTGAATGACAGCTCTTGGTGGAGAACATCTGAAGTGACCCTAGTGGTATGAAGTTATTTTAAGCCTGTGGTATCTCATCTATTTAGGTGAGTTCTATGGGCCCTCTCAGAACCATACAAAAGGCTGGCTGTTCAAGGAGCACTTGGTCATGAGCCTTCTCTTCCTTCCCAAAATATGTCAGACAAGCTCAGAGAAATGGTGACAGTACCCAGGAGGAATGGGGAAGCTCAGCTCACACTTGGCATTGAAAACACATGTCAGTGGACCCAAAGACTGAAGCAAAATTAAAAAGAAAGCAATTTATCTTTCTCAACTACCATATTCCACCTTGCCTTATAACCTCAGCCTTTGCTAGTCCCCCAAATATCTAAGGCTCCTCGACATTGAGATCTCCTTTATTGCCCTATACCTCATTCCCAAAGTACACAGCTTTCTTTTTGTTAACATGACTTTTTTAAAAACCACATTTACATATCAGTTAAAGAATTAATGACCTAACTATGTTGAATAACAAATTGCTTTTTCTTTGATATCTTCCAATGGATGTTCCACTGAATTTGTGTTTATTATTCCTCATCATTCTATCCTCAGAAACTAAAATAGTATCAGGCATTTAGTAGGTTCTCAGTCTATATTTATTGAAGGAAAAGAGAATATTCTGTGAAAAAAAGAACTAAAATTAGTTTTGACTTAAATTAGTTTTGACTGTAACAGAAATTCAAAATATCAGTAGGTTAAACTAAATTGTATTTATTCCTCTGTCATATAAATGTCTAGATGTTGGCCAATTCAAGGCTGATATGGTGGTTCTGCTTCCTAAGAAAACAGAGCCAATTAAAAAAAAGAAGGTGCGGAGAGGTCAGCACTTTTAGAAGTGGTCAGTACCCTATAGTGCACACATACTACAGTAAGCAAAGTACAGGACCTTCCTTTTGTTGGAAAAGATCAAATCTTGGCCCCAAAACTTACACGCACAAACTTGGGCGAGTGAGTGAACTTTTGTGGGTCTGTTTTCTCAGCTATATGAAGGGGTCGGGGTAGGGAGAGTAGAGGGCAGAACAACAAGAGCCCCAACAACTCATGGGCAAACATGGAAGCATCGGGGGTGAAAGAAAAAGCCCATACCCCACAACTTTTTAGGAAAAATTGTGATCTCTCCAGCTGGCCATGGCTGTGACTCACCTCATCTCTTAACCACAGCCTTCTGTCACCACTGCCATTTTCCTACCATGGTTTCGGAATTCCTAACGAGGAATTCTTATATATTCCTAACAAGGAGTAAACCAGCACGCCTAGGGTTGGGAGAACAAACCAAACAACCCGAGGACGTGGGGAGGACTTCTAAATCTTTTTGCCACTTCTACAAAAACATCCTCAAAAGGCTGTAGTGTAGGGTTTACCTGCCGAGCACAAGACGTGGCATGTCGTAGGTGACCCATAGATCTCAGTTTTCTTCTCTTCCATTCCTCAATATTACTGGTACTTTTTAGATTTATTTAAAAAAAAAAAAAAACTGTTAAGAGTTACATCTTCAGATTTAAATCCAGGATAATCCAAAATCTACTCATTTTATTCTCGAGAGTATGACTTCTTGATCCCCCATAATACCTTTAAATGAGCATGGCCTGTTTCGAATTCCTGCGCATTTAGGAGCGAAGAGTAATTTTAATATCATGTTTTAACAATAAATCTTGGGAGTGGGCAGTTCACCTGAAGTCCATGGATACAACCGCCTGAAATAATAGGAATGTTTTTTGACTTTGCATTTCCTAATCTATAATTTGGGGAAAATATGTCAGTCAAATTTGGAATTCCTGACCTGCACAAATTTAGTCATCTCCAGTGGGAGAGGGGAAAGACAGGCAATGAGGTAAATCAGAAACATTGCGATCTTTCCATTTTATTATTTTCATGGAAGACAACCCTCCAGGAGCCCTCTTTCTCCAGCTATAATCTAGAGATTCCCAAACTGCTGCACAGGCTTTGAGCATCCTGGAAAATCCCTTTGCCTCTCTCCCAAATGAGATTCTCTGTCTCCTGAATTCCATATATCTATCTCTTTTTTAAATCTAGGTATAACTGACATATAAAAAGCTGTACATACTCAATGAGTACAACGTGGTGTGTTTGGGCATGGGTACACATGTGTGAAGCCATCAGGTCCATGAACATATGTATCACCTTCCGAAGCTGCCTTTTGTTCTGTTATGGTTTTTGTTATTGTCCTTGTTGTTACTATTATTATTATTATTTGTGATAAGTATATTTTTTATTATTATTATTAATAT
>KE759297.1:10998-51705 GCA_000465285.1 Eidolon helvum
TTAAATTTTCCCCAAAATACAGTTGAAATTTCATTAGATTTCCAAATATTTATAAATTTATTTGAGGGAGAATTGGCAATTTTATAACATATTAAGTAATCCTGTTCATCAACATGTTATCTTTTTTCATTGATAGCTTTTTGCTTGTTTTATTATTCAACTCTTCCAGTTATCTCATCTTATGAGCTTCTCAAAAATACTTATCACAATCTCTCATAATTATATTCCATAGCTGGTACATAGCACACTGCTAAATTCATGAATAATGTGATATAATCATGATCAGTTCAAAGAATACTATTATGTTCATTCAGAAGACTAGAGTTTAAGTTATAATTCTTTCATCAACTAATTGTGACTTCGTAAAAGGCATTGTACATATCTATTTCTCAATTTTCTTCATATAATAGATTAAAAAGACATTTGATTGTTTACTGTAAAATTCAGATTTAAAACATCTACATATCTAGAATGTAGTAGACTCTCAACAACGCCTAGAAAAATGTTAATATTAACTATTAATATTTAACATATTAATAATACATATTATTTTTTTACTACCATTTTCTACAAGGCTACATTCTTCATCTGCATGAATAATGACATAGATGATATCATACATGTCAATTTGTTTTATTTTCACTGTGATACCAATGCTATCTCTGATTGTTTAAATCAGGTACCCGCTAGTTCTAGAAGATGATCTATTTAGTATATGTGCTGCAGAAGGGAGCACTAGAAGATGATATGTTTATGATAGTGTTTTAGAGAGTTTTTATTATGTCAAATCTGTGGTAAATGAATACACGAAAAAACACCGATTAAAATGAACAAACACTCTATGCATTAGATGTAAATAACACTTGTATTTTACAAAAGATTAAACTTTGCTCCAGCAATTTTAATTAAAGAGCCCAACTTCACATAGATTGATCTGAGATTTAAATTCAGGTCTGCCTAAATCCAGAACTTCTGTACTTAAATACTAGGCAGAACTATTAAGCAAAATTAAACAAGAACATTTTCCTTTTGCTATAATAATTGTGGAATGAAAGGTCATTTAGACAAGGTTTTCAACAATTAAGAAGGAGCGTTTGTAGTTTAATCTCCAGCAGCACAACTTATAAAAAAATTTCCTGTTTTTGAAGGTTCTATTTAATTGAAGATTTTTCTCTCCTTTGTTCTGTTTCAGTGTCTTAGCTCACCATTACAATTCTCTTTAGAAACTAAGGGGAAAACAGTCTATGGAATGGAATTTGTTTATGGAAAAGCATTCTACAGTGCTGTCAGCTCTGCCACATGAATTGAAGAATTTACTGTGTGAGTGAGAATTTAATGCTAACACCTTGGGACTCGTTGCCGGACCACAGGTTTTGTCAGGCAAACATATGCAGCCGCTGGGAAAATGCATGTACTTTAGCAGGAACTTTTTAGAGTCGTAGTTTGAAACTTTCACAGGTTTCAAAGTGTCTTATTGCTTTCTCCTATATTACACAGACAGCAGACATAATTCATTCATACTTACTGTAGCACTCATTCCTGATTTGTGTTACATTTGGTCATAAACTTTCTGACATACTTTTTATTAGATTTAATATAAATTACTCACTAAAGATTACACTCAGGTTACAAAACCATAAGCATATTTTGGTCAAGATGCCCATTTATCCTTTTCGCTTTCAGTTCTGGTGTCTACTATATTATTTTCTACTGCCTGCCCAGAATTTTATCAGTGAATTTTATATCATGTGACATGACTATGTATACCTTGAAGACAGAGACCAGGTCAGGGTCAGATATGCACAGTGACCAGGGAGAGTTCACTGAAAAAAAAAAAAAATTCAGTTGAGAAATAGAAAGCAAATCAGTCTTGGATGCATGTGACCTAAGCTTTAGTTTTGTCTCAGCCAGTAAATAGATGTGTTAGATAGGAAAGTCACATTTTCTCTCCGTGCCTTAGTCAGCACAACCACCACCCCCTCTTCGAGGAGAAGGGCAATAAAGATACTAGCGTGGGTCTTATTTCCATAAAAATGTCAACAAAAAAGTGCTTCCAGATCCTACCCTAGTTTCTCTGATACTCTCTCCAAGATGTGTGTGTGGTCCTAGCAGTCTGGCATTCTCCTGATTAGTCTCCTATTTCCTTACTTGACTAAATCTTATTATTGGCTTTGTGTGTTGAGGCTCTCTTTTCTCAAGTAATTTGTCT
Organism: Eidolon helvum; assembly: GCA_000465285.1. Taxonomy (NCBI): domain Eukaryota; kingdom Metazoa; phylum Chordata; class Mammalia; order Chiroptera; family Pteropodidae; genus Eidolon; species Eidolon helvum. Next base: position 13,208 of record KE759297.1, read on the forward strand.
ACGTCGTTGTCTTTTCTCCTCCAATTTCTCTACCTCAGTTATTTTCCCTATTCTTCCTCCCCCATCCTTCCCCTGCAGATCTCTCTATGTAACCCTATTCCTCTCCATCTTTTTTCCCATAGCATTATTCACTTCTAAGAGAGCACGCAATACATTCATTTATTTATCGTGTATATTGTTTTTGTCTTCACCTAAAATCCTAGTAGAATTCCACCTGCAAAAGGAAATGATTCTTGTCTTTTTACTTTTCACTGATGAATCCGAGCACCTACAACAGTTTTTTACTCTCAACAATCACTCAATAAACATTTGTTCGATGAATAAAGGAACAATGCTTCTGGGGAACTGAATTCTTCCCCTATGCAGAGCAACTCAGGATACATCACCATACTCCATTAAAATTGAAAGTTGTTTTTTTCTCTTCTCTTTCACTTTTTTTTGTTGTTGTTCTCGTTTTTTTTTTCCTTTTTAAACAAAAGTCACCCTTCTTAAAATGTGGTTTTGTCTTGGGTAATTTATTTATCTGATGTTTGGATTTCGGATATTATATGTGTAGTGTTTACCTGGTCTATGATTTTCTCTACTGGAGGCAGACCCCTAATCTCATGTGTGACAGGTTTTTATTTACATATGAGCTCTGCTCGTCCCTTTTCCTTAGATGAGTGACCACTTCCTAACTTACACACTTGTAAGAGTCGATTTTGTTACTCTTGCCTTGTTTTGTTTCTTCAGTCACACATGAGGTGATGAAACTCTTAAAAGCTAAGAGCAGGTGTTTCAAAGACACAGTATGAAGGCAACTCCATGTTTATTGATCACTGGTGCTAGTAAATTGACTTCTCTGACGAGTGTCTCCCCGCCACACCAGATATCCATCATGCCTGTATTATACCATGAGTGCATTTCAAAAGCCACCCTCCCCTACTTCCACATATCTCTGGTCATTAATAGAATTGCCTATCTTGCTTTCCTGTATTTTCTAGTTCCAAGGATTCTGTAGTACAGTGCTTAATAGCATGGGTTTTTAAATTATAGAAAACTAAGTTCAAATTCTGTTTCCAAAACCTTGTTTTCAATTGTGCATCAAAACCAGTGTAAACTGGAGACAAAACCTATCTGCTTAGCAGTTTTCTTATATATAACACAGGGCTAATGATACTTATATTATGAGGGTTTGGTGGGAATTTTGGATGAGATAATTCATGTAAAGTTCTTAGCAAATCACCAGATATAGCATAATTTCATTAGCTATTATGTTTTATAAATGTGAAATACGCCCTTTGCACACTCATTTGCATATGAAAGTAGTATGAATTACCATTTGAACTGCACCAGTCACTTCAAATAAAAAGTTTACCTCTTTGTAGCGTTGTGTGTGCATGGACCTATACATATAACATAACCGTTACCAAATTATTTAATACATATTCTTGTAATTCCTATATGCTGAAATCAGAAGGCTATAGTCTTAGTCACTTTGGACAAAATTTAAAATCCTAGATACCTATTTGAGGGAAACAAAAAACACAAAAGTGATTTTGCCAATTTTTATGGTAAAATCAGTGATGCTTAATGTGGCAAAGCACTAAAACTTTAGCACAGGACATAAAGAATTATGATCAGTGAATTTAACTTCGAGTGATGAACACAATGCAATATACATGTGATGTATTGAACTGTACGCTTGAAACCTATATCATTATATTAACCGATGTCACCCCAATTAATTTAATTTAAAAAGATTATGTAAACTTACAAAAAAATTAAATTAAATTAAAAGCCAGTTGTTAAAACCTCTTTAAAAAATGTATACTGAGTGGTTCTAGTTACTTTACTTGGTAATTTAGAGATCTGAAGTTCTATTTTAGTGACGTCACTCACTGATGGGTTTCTAATTTTTAATATATTCTCATCTCTCTGACTTAACTCCTATCCTTTTACATTCTTATCAATTCACAGGTATACCTAACTACCTCGATTTATTTCTAGCTCACAGTGGTTAGTGGTACAAAATCTGTTGTCAAATAGTTTAGATTCTAATCCTCGGTAAGCCACATATGATGTATAATGGGCACATTACCTGTTTCTCTCTTTGCTTTAAATTCTTCATTTACAAACCGAACATACCTTTTAGGGTTTGCGCTAAAGAGTAAACGAGTTAGCATATGTAGAGCTCTTAGAAGAGGACCAGCCATAGAGAGAAAGATGGATAATATAAACTATTAATATGGTATATTTTAATAACTGGCATGATAAGCTACACTCAGCAATATCACACCATTTAAAAATATATTGAGTGTTCCATTTTGTTTCTTATTCTACATGAAATATAGACTGTTCATTAAAGTGGCTTCTAAGTCCCATTAACCCCACTGTGATTTTAATTGGTATTATATTAAATCCATTTATCAATTTGTGAAGACTCAAAATATTATTGGTATTAATTACCCCTGAATCTAGCAAGGAACATAGTATGTCTCTCAATTTATTAAAATCTTTTTATGGTCCCTAAACAAATGTTATATATACTTTATATACATCTTATATATTTCTTGTTATTTTTAATCTGCATTTTACTTTGTAGGTGAAGTATTGTATCTCCCAAACTCTATGAATTTCATTTTTTTACTATAATTGTTTCCAGTTGTTTCAGATGCATCTTCCAAAAAAACTATCATACCAACTACAAATATTGACATTTGGCCTCTTCCTCTGTATTTGTACTTCACATCTTTTTCTTCCCTCAGAGCAATTTACAGGTGTTAGGATAATGTAAGTTAAAGATATATTAGCCGTAATTCATTCCAATATGACTATCCCAATTTCCCCTCCCTCTGCCTCCATTGAGTGAAATGTTGAATTTTGTCACTCATTGTAGCTTAAAAATAATCTATTCTTATCTATTTTATAGGAGAGAAATGATGGATCACAGGTGTAAATAGAACAAAGCTACACAGCAAATTAGACGTATATAAGTTTACTTGTAACCTAGTTTTCCTTAGTTGAGGCAGCCTATTGGTACCTAGTCAGAATCAATTCAATAGATAAGGGTTCTCTGTATCTTTTTTATTTTGCTTAAGTTAGTGTTTTAGTAAACCAATGCCAGTTTTATTAAGTCATGCAGAAACAGCAATATGAAATCTTGTTCCACGTTGTGGTCTGGGAGGAGATATTCTTGGATTTCCCCAAGTTATAAAAATAATGAATTTTCTGCATTTATTGTCACAAGGTGTCTAATAAATAGTAAAATCTTAGGAATTCTTATAGTCTCCGTTGGCAAATCACCAGAATTCAAAATGTAAGTGCTTGAAATTATCTTTCTTCCCAAGAGATAAAACAAGTTGACATACGATGTGGTTTCCTACAAAATCTATGTAGATGGATCCTGCTCACAGGTAGATAATTGTTTTATATTGCAAAGAATTTGGTATCCCACTGACTTCAGTAAAGTAAATTGGCTGCACCATCTACTTGGAGAGTATGGTATAAAGGTTGTTGTACAGGGTAAGACATGAGAGTTATCTTCCCACATACCAACAGCAGAGGAAAACAGGATCAATTTTTTTTTTAGAGAATTACTAACATGCACTTCAGTCCAAAACTGATGGTTATTGGAAAGATAAAGTCATAGTTTTTATTCATGTACTGAGAAGAAGAAGATGTTTTACTCCAACAACATTTTTGTTCATGAAATCAAATTGTGTCTTTAGGAGAAAGTGAATTGGATCAGAGATGTAGAACAAATTGAGTCCACTCAGTACAGTGCATCTCTAAGGTGAAGAGAAAGTCATCTGAGGTTTCCTCAGGAAATTATATAAAGTAAAAGAGTTAACGGTTATAATATTTTTATTCTACTCAAATTAAATTACTAAGTGGACATGAGAATCAAAGTTTTCCAAAAAAAATGAGAGCCTACTATGTGATATGAACTGTTTTTTTTTCCCCTTTACATAGTAAAATTGACTTTTTTGTTTTCACGCATGTGTATGTTCAGGTAACTCCACCACATACAGGATACAGAACAGTTCATCAGTCCCCCAAATTTATGCTCATATTGCCCCTACCATTACTATCCTCTGGCAATTAGTTACTAATCTGCATTTTGTCTAATCTGCCTTTTACAGAGTGTCTAGGTGTCATAATAAACATTAGGATTACAGAGATTATTAAAAACCATTGGGTTATTTGCAGTGATTTCCAAAATGTGGTCTCAAAACCAACAGCAAGAGCATCACCTGGAAACTTGTTAGAAATGCAATTTTTTGGGTTCTACCCAAGACCTACTCTATAAGAAACTTTGGGTGTAGAGATCAGCAATATGTTTTAACAAGCTTTCCAGGTTAAAATGTGAGAACCACTGGGCTAAAAGTTTACCAGTTTGCTCCCATTAATTTTAATTCTTATAAAAAAGACTAAACAACCATTCCTTTAAGAATATCTGCGACCCTGTCAGGGGTTCTAACCCTGATTGCTATGTTAGAATCACTTGAGAAAAAAACAAACAAACAAACAAACAAACAAACAAAAACAATGGCCTATTAAATTGAATGTAATTGGAGAAGGGATTGGTATTCTTAGATAGATTTTTTGGGGGGGCGGGGGTTATTTCATTATGACCTCTAGGTTAATGCACATTGTGACACATTGGAGGGGCATGCAATGCTAATTTCCATGGAAGCCTCAGAGTAGTAGAATGGGGCTCTTTTAGTTATTTATTCTTTCTTTTGTTGATTGATTCATTCATTCAATCAGCGATCTCTTAGCATGTACTACGTACTAGGCATTCTAGTAAGGACTGGCAATGTAGTGGAGCATAAGACAGGTGCACTATCTTTTCACAATGAAAGTCTATTATGGGCATTGGGCCATCTCTCCAGACTGGTCCCACTATCTTCTCTGTTATAATTCTAGTTGGATGGTTCGTTTCTGATTCTGCATGTTGAATCTGGAAGATATATGAAATTTCACTCCTTGATGCATGGTCCTCCTAATGCCCCTCCTAAGGAAATTGGGGATATGCCAAGCTTTTATTCAAGAGCCTCAGTGAATGAACAGAAATCGGCATTTTTGGGTGATTAAGTATGAGAATGGGTACGGTTAATGGCAACAACTTAACATTGTGGAACATTTTAATTTTAGGGGGATCTACACAGTTAATAGTTTTTCTGAGTAAAGGGTGGAGTTTCTGTTTATTGTCTGTGGACCAGAAATTCAATTAACTGATGGAGGGCAAAGAGCTTATTCTATCTCCATGTGCTTAATTGAAGGCAGATTCAGGAAGGTAGGAGCTTGAGATATATATTTCCCATTAGAAGAGAAAAAATTAGTTTGTAGATCTTCCAATCCAAAACAGTAGTGGAATTTACTCTGAGAATTCTTAGGCCTCTTCTCCAATAGAAGAACTGTGATGATTGCAGACATTACTTAGAAGACTTGGATAGACAGAAGACATGGCCATTTTTGAGATAAGAAGTTTGCTATGTTGGGGATGCTTCTTGAAAATGGTACATCTTCCAAGCAAGTGGCTGCTTTTAACTATAATAAATCCTGAACTGACAGATGTGACATACTTCAACACTCGGTGTAGCTTGTGCTACATGCATCATATTCTTAAACCCAAGTTACTCATCTTTTGAAAATAAAATCAGGAAGATTCAGATAGTTACTGTTACTGTACATAGTCTGTGAAGCAATCCTTTTATAATAGTCTTGTTTTTAGGCTTAAAAAAAAGTGTATTAGTAGATGAAGGAAGAGCTGTGGATGAAGCATCAGGAGGTCAGGTAGCAGCTGACATGTCGTCTATTAGCCCTGTGGGACTCCAGAGGTTCATAAATGCAGAAAAGTTCCCCATAACTGTGAATATCCCATATAAGAGACAATATATCCCATTAGATATATTCAACTATCTTAGCTCTCTAATGCTAGACGTTGTAATTAACCTCTCCAGCTTTGATCGACAGAGCAGGGTAGGGTGGGGAGGGAGGGGCTAAAGGAGGATTAATCAATTTAGGCAATCTTTTTTTTTATTTCATTAAGAATAGCTCTTGCTAAATAAAAACATTCTATCCTTCTATTCACTACTTTTTTCACATGATTTTCAATTTTGTGATGTGTTATACACATCCCTGAAAGCTGAGAGAGAATGGTGCTGTGTGAGATTCATAAACTCACTCCAGCAATGAACTTGAAAGTACTCCAAGTGTCTGTGTAAGATAGAAGGTTTCAGAGAAAATGATGCTCATGTCTCTTCGGTGCATGTGCTTTCTGTCCTTATCTAGTTAAAAATGCTTGCACTTAGCAGTTATTTGCATATTATATAGACATTTCCCCTGAAATTTTTAATCTTTGACACCTTGTATCATTATTAAACCAATCACTGTAATACCTACTTCAAAAATGATACATTATATCCCTTGAGTTTATCAATCATAGAACAATCTCAGTTCATCATCACATGAATTATTACAAAACTCTTTGATATGTATACTAAAAAGGAAAAAGTAGTCTCTTGTCTTTGAACTTTTTAAGACAATCACATTAGGGCTGAACTGTACAGCACTCTCATGTCAATTATAAAGACGTGATTCAATGGTTCTACTCAATCCATTTGACTTACAGTTAACCCCACAACTTTTACTATTAACTTTACTTTCTACTTGTTTTAATATTTGACACACATACTAAAAGACTGGAGGATCTTGGAAATAGAATTAGAAATCAACTAGTATAGGGTTTGCCAGAGTGAGGGATGTGAAACTAGAGTATAAATAAGAATGATTTTTAATGAAACACGAGATGGTTTTAGATGGCATGCTGGCAAGGCAATAATTAACCTTGAATCTTACAGTGCAAAAGTTACTCTCATCTCAGTTTTCTTTCATTCCCTCTGGATACATCAAGGAGAATGAATAAGTACGTTACTAATGTGTCTTCAACACACTTTAAACACTTGCTATTCTGAGACAGAGTGGACCTCAGCCTCAAACCCTTTTGTTGGAGTATGATAAAGGTGTATATTTTGTCATTTAAAAAATTAGTAATTTATATTTAAGTAAATACACCTTTTTTCCATTTATTGTATTAATAGTTTTCTTTTAAATGTTTACTATTTAAACAATTTAATTTTAAAATATCAACAAATAAAAGTAAAGATATTATGTGGAGATAGTCCAAATCATAATGACAGCATGCCAATGATTAAAGTTTAGAAAATATCGATTTAGTGTAACACAGGACACATATAGCTTGATGTATATTATCACTCCAATTATGTTAGCATAGAGTGCCAATTTCTAGAGAACTAGGACTTCTTTATCTGTTTATCCCAAGTCCTATGTATGAAGCTGGAAAAAATTACACAATTAATGAGTAAGTGAATGCATGAAGTAATGCTTGGGTTAAGCTCCCTAACTTATTTATTTATTTGGAATATCCAGATTTAATATCTACCTAATGCAGGTGATAAAAGAGTAGCTCAGCATCTGACATAGGGTGAGACAAATTGCATTATATAAAGCTGTCATACATTTTATTTATTTTGGTAATGCTTATTTACACTGATGTGGTACCTTGAAACACTTGCCTTTGTGAATAAATATACAGACAAAATTTGGATACGTTTTGCATATTAATTCATGAATTAACTCAGGTAGTTGCAGAAAATATTGTTGAATTGGTGGTCAAATTTTTTCTTTTATCTATTTTTTTCTCTTGAATAAGTGATTGGTTTGTGATCCCATTGGGTACCCTAATGTGGCTCATTAAAATTATCTTGTTTTATACACTATGTGCCTTCATGCCTCTCATGCCTCTTCAGTAATAAGAAGATAGCTTTGAATATTTGGTCATACTCCCTAGGACTTGCTATCCAATAATGTCACTAAATGACTCACGCATATTGGTAATTCTAACACATATGAGAAATAAGTGTATCTAATACCATTTTCAAATGTAAAATATAAATGCATCTGAAAGTTAATGGACTAGTATTTCATTTTTAATTCTTAACATGTAATTTAAATGTACTCAGAAATATAGAATTATTTATCTACATATGGGGTGTGTAATTATGAAATGTATACATGCATATGCATATATGTGCATATGCACTATTTTGAAAAAAAATTCTACCTAACTTTTACTGAATACGTATTATTTGCCTGATGCTGTTAAACATGATATATGAAACATTTTCACAATTCTCCATGAAGTTATATGATTACTATTCCCATATTACAAATGAGAATTAGTATCTTATATACAGCTATATAGATATTAAGTGATAAAACTTAAGTTTAAAATCAGATAAAAATAGGCTTTATTTAAACACAGAGAAAACAAGTAATGTATATCAATACTCCTAGGTTGGTATCATTTGGACAGTAAAAATAAAAAAAGGAAATTCTAAATTATATAGACACTAATGTTAAAATGTTTTGTCAGAATTCTAAAGCAATCTCATATCCTGAGATACCAGACCTGTATTTTCAGAGATAATCAGTTTTCTCAGTCTGTATGTTGTAGTAGTTGTTGTTATGCTACTGTTTTCTGTTCTCTGTATGACAAATGGGTGCATCAACCTCCCATTAGAAGTTTATTGAAGGGTAAACAGTTAATAGAGAATTGAGTATGCTTCGTGGAATTATTGCAACCTAAGTTGAAATCCTGAAAACATCATTTATTATTTTTATGTCTCTGGAGAGTGACCTTCAGTTTTCTAATTATTGTTATAGTTAACAATAATTGCTAATGAAAGATCTATGTGAAGAATTAATGGATTGCTATTTGCTATATGTGAAAACAAAACATCATTTCTGACATATATAGTAAGCACTCTAAAAATCGTTGGCCTTTTCATGGTCCTATACCTATCATTTTCAATTACTTCACGATCACCTCATTTAAATCCCACATATACGCTTGGGAAGATTGTCTTTTAATGCAGGAAGACTCTGCCAACATAGAGGTAACAAATCTAAAGATACAATAAACCTTAAACTAAAAATCACCTCTATTCCAACAGGAGTTGTACGGCTGCTACTTTTGTATGAATTTTAGATAGATTTCTCTTGTCCCGAGGGAGACACATAGCATTTAAAACCTTCATCAGCATTTGCTGGCTATATATCTTCCTTTGCTTTTTAAAATTTATATATAACTATACCCATAAAATAGGTTAATGTTTTTCAAATTCACCATAACAGTCAAACAGTATACATTTCTTAAAGCAAGTACTTTGGGATATCAATGAATTAAGAGATGGATTTAAATAAGTTGGTTAACTGTTGCTGCCAGAGGTGTTAGAATTTATTCTTTCACTTGAAGAAGTGAGAAGTTCAGTGGCATAAAAAGTGGTGATAACTTTGAGGATGTTTCACTTGAGGAAACATAATAGACCAGAAAGAATATAGTTCCAGGAGTCAAAAGCCCTGTGTTCTTATCCTAACATAGTTCATTGACTGATGAGGGAAAAAGAGAGAAATAGAATTGCACATGTTAGGTACGAGCATAAGCTTTAATCAGACTACTCAGGTGAGATGCTGCCTCACTCTCCCATTATTTTTATGACCTTGTGCAAATTTCTTATATATCTGAGTTCAGTTTCCCCAACCTCAAATGAGGATGGTGATAGTATCCTCCTGATTGTGTATGTGTGTGATGATAGAAGGCAATAGTGGACATAAAAACCTTAGGACAGGGCATGGGACAATGGGATTACTTCATAAATAATAGATGCTGTTGTTGCTGTTATTATTATTATTATATTTCAAATCCACTTTCTTTATATAAGAGAACTGAACTAACAATCTCTAACAGCATTTTCCAGTGTGACATTCTATGGCTTCTTTGTTCTTTCTTTTTTCTTTTTTTCTTTGCTTTATATAGATTTTCTTAAATACTCACTTTTAGTTATCAGAGCCATTGAGAATGCTAAGAACTTGTCTTGTTTACTGTTTATTTTCAGCACTAAAAAGAACATCTGGTGTAACATGTTCAATACATATTAATTAAATGAGTACAAATTCATGGGCACCAAGTACACCTGATCAAATCAATATCTCAGACTGATATTTAGGAATTTGCTTTTGACTCAACTTCCTCAGGCTATGTTAGTGTGGTTAATCTGTGGTATATACTTTAAAAGCATTTTTTTTAGGGTATCTAATATGTGGAGGTGATGTGCTCATATAATGTACCATATTGTCAAAATGGAGACAATTTCAAGTGTAAACTGGAATCTTGATGATCATTATGACAACAAAGAGGCATAAGTCTAGACTTTAATGGAGAAATGTCGACAAGTATGTATATCATTCAGATGAGTATAATGATGAATGATATACAACTCTTGAACGATACTAAGGGGACTTTTGTCTGCAAGATCTCTGGAAGTTTATTCTCCTGGGCTGAGTGTTTTGGAAACCGTTTGAGCTGGAAAATTTATGAGACCTGACTTGACCCAGGGGTGGGAATTCATGTAACTATTATATTTTTATTCAAGAAAGATGTTGAACAATAAACAACAAGTAATGCAAGGGAATTCAATCATTGACGCAAATTTGAATTCATACAAAAAACATTATTCAAAGTATTATTAAAAATAAAGATGCACAAAAACCAAGAACTACCATATAGATCAATATTGCCAAAATCCCACCTAGTGTTTCTGTGAATTCTGTCTCCTCATTGGCACTTGAACTGAATAAATAAATGTCCTTTCTCTATCTGAGCTCATTGCAGCCTTTTGAAACTTTCTTGCTTTTGCACTCCTCCCAATATACTAAAGTATCAATAATCTCTTTGCAACTGTTTTCTTCATCATTTTCCATGATCCAGTCTTACTCAAAAAAAGGATTATAAAATAATGACATCAGGTCTAATTATCTGTACTGATGGGAGAAAGAGGCAGCTAGGGGGTAACTCAGAACTTTGTTTATGGAAAGTACCAGGAATGAAGTCAATTCTGATGTCACATTCTAAGTCAAGAATTTATTTGGAATGCCAAAACAAAGGCAAATAAAATAGAGAAATGCAAATATAAAAATGTGAAATCAAGTCAGCATCTAGGAGACACTCCAGAATGTTTAAGAGTTGGCCAGATTCCCCACCTATTGGATATTGGATATTGTTTGAATGATGAATAGGTAGGTGTGTGTGTGTGTGTCCCCCCGTGTGTGTGTGTGTGTGATTGCTTTGGTTTCCAACAATCTTTCTTAGCAGGCATAGTTTGCCTTTTTTTTTTTTCTTTTTTTGCTTTCAAGACTATATTTCACAGGGAGCCAATGTGCATATGGAGAAGGCTTTTTCACGGTTACAAGGCTGAAAAGAAAAAAAAAAAGTGAAAAGTCCACTGCATAAGACGCGGTACTAGATGATACCCAGACAAGACAGGGTTGATTACTGGCCACTTCAGGCACCTGGATGTTCAGTGTTTTCAAATAGAATCATCATTCCTCTGCAGAGTGTCTCTCTGTGTCTAGCAGCTACAAATAGATCCCAGAGTTGCCAGAGTTTCTGTCTTCTGATCTCATTATACAGACCTCTAAAATGAGCAAAGGAATAACTCCCAAAAGCTTTCATGTAGTTAATGGCAGCAGGGGGAAGTCTGCCTTTGATATTTACCTGTTCAGCATACCTAACTCACTTTGTGCCTTTCTTTCAAAAGCAATTAAATGGGGTTGTCTTTTTTCAAAGGCAATATCACAGGGGTGTTATTGGCAGGGGTCTCTTTTCCTTTTTCTCTCTCTCTCTCTCTCTCTCCCACCCTCCTCTGTGTGTGAGAGAGAGACAACAGAGACAGAGACAGAGACAGACAGAGACAGACAGACACACAGAAAGAGAACTGAAAACACCTCTAGTTTTTGGAATAAACTACTGTATTTTGCAAAAACAAGCTTTATAATTAAACCGTGATAATATTTACTAAGCACATAGGGATACATCAATATATTTTCTATATGTAATGAAGTGCTGGAGTCTATCATCAAATATTAATCTTATTTCATAGCCATTCATTTATTTATTTGACAAATATCTCTTATACACTTAGAACTTGTAATTCCTTGCTGAAGAGTTGGATGAAGAGGAACTACACAAGAACTACACAAAGCTGTAAAACAAGAAGCAGTCTCTGCTCTTGAAGAATTTGTGAGTGAATAGGGAAACCCAACCCTACTATAGCTATGTTAAAAATCAGGATGAGTAACTGTTAAATCTAGGTAGTCACCAAGGACTAGGATAAATCTGACTGGAAGTACAGGCTTGAAGACAAAAGATCCCAAAGAAAGTTTCATCATCAAAATTGTCCATTTCACCAGGTGGAATGAGTAAAGTTTGGGAAGAAAGTGATGTGGGAGAAGAGCCTTATAGGAAGGGGGTTGAGGTATATGCAGAGGGTTGAAATATCAAGTTGAAAATATAACTGAAAGGGAAAAAAATAATAGTGTGCCCTAAGCTTTTAACCTTGTAAAGAACTTTACTAGAGGACATGTTACTGAAATTATTTAGTACTAGATTCTAGAAGTCTGCAATGATAAAAGCTATGAAATTTCATTAATTCTCTGTATTCAAAAGTGATACAATTAAATTACTTTGCAAATACACGGGCTGTGTTGGTGTCTATTCTTTTTGAGGTTCAGGATGGCGTGTCTTGGAATTTTATTTTTGTTAATTTATTGTTATTGTGTTTCCATTCATGAGTTATTTGGTTAAACTTTCATGGCAGTAGAATGTGGGTGCTGTGGTATGTATGATGTGAAGTACTTGAATCACCATGTGGCACTTTGATTAATTCAACTGAAAACCAAAAGACTCAAAAGCAGACATCTGCTTCTCTCAGTACTTCTGAGCATTTGCTAGGAGTTAAATGCAATTAATGAATTAAGTGGGTGCTTCTTGATACTTAATTTTTCAACAGTCATCTTAATTGTTAATAATTCCTAAGAGTACTGGACTGAAATACGAAAGGGGTGGATATTTTTTTAAAATCAAGTTTTCACCAGGAAGCCAACTCCCAGAAATAGTTAGCAAAAGTCCAATTTAATGAAGGGCAAACTTAGATAAAATTTATTGAGCTATCCTACTAAAAAGGAAATTCTGCAAAAAGTACCATTGGTAGTGTCTGGTACAAACACAGAGGCTCTTTAAATCAGAGGAAGTTTGTAACAGGCTCAAAAATTAGCACAAAATAGGCCTGTGAAGAAAGGTGATGATGATGATGGTGAGGGCAACGATGGTGATGGTGATAATTGTGACAGCATTTCTTCTACTGTGAGAACTGTTTTAAATATTTTCTATATAACATTCAACACTATCAATAACTTTATGAGGTAGATCCTATTATTAATACCTCTATTTCACTGATGAGGAAACTAAGGCACAAAGAGGTTAAGAATTTGCCCAAGAGTTCACAGCTTTTAAATGCAGATATGACAGAACTAGGATTCAAACTTATAGTCTGGTTCCAGAGCATGACTTTGAATCATATGGTCTGCTACTCTCAATGAATATGATTATAGGAATAAATAGGTAAAAAATAGCCAACGATAGTAGCTAACACACATTCGGTTGGTATATATGCCAGAAACTGTGCTAAAGAGACCACATACACTAACATATCCAATCCTCAAAATGCACCTGTGAGGTAAATACCATAAAAACCCCTCCCGTAATCCATTACACACATGAGGTAACTGAGGCTCAGAAATTCAAGAAGTTCAGTAACTTGTCCACAACCAGTAAATGTGAGATACACTTTTCAATCCTTGGAGTCATCATCCCCAATTCTATACTTTCATGAATGAATCTTGGCCATGAGTCCCAGAGACCACACATTACATCATGCACTAAGATACCAAACTATGTCACTTATTTTTAAGCTGGTACTGTTTTCAGAGTGGAAGGAACAGATTGTCACAATTACTCAGGACAACAGGCATAAACTTGATCTTTCTTAGATAAAGCAGAACACATAGGTTTTCTTTATGTATACTAAGTGACAGAGCACTGGACCCTGGATATACTGATCTGTATTAAAATAACTTGAAGTTATAATCTGTAAGGGGTCATTCAATTCTGTATTAATTCTTCTATTTGGACCTTAATATGCTCATTTGACAAAGAAAGGGGCAGTGTCTTAGTGTCATAATAAAAAATGGTAGACTGGGTGGCTTATAAATAATAGAAAGATACTTCCGACGGTTCTTGAGGTGGGAAGTCCAAGATCAGAGTGTCAGCATGATCTGTTATTGCTGAGGGCCATCATCTGGCTTAGACTCTTGACTTCTTGTATCCTCACATGGCAGAGAGAGGTCAAGACTGCTTTCTGGTGTCTCTATTATAAGGTCGCCAATCTCATTCATGAGGGCTCCACACCTATGACCTAATTACCACAGAAAGGTCCTATTTCCTAATCCTATCACATTGGGAGGTAGGATTCAACATTGAATTGTGTGAAGTTACAAACTTTCGGTCCATTAAAGGTGATGCTATTGCTTCTATGTGTTTTTCTGAACCCACAATTCTTCTTTAGAAACCCTTCCCTTCCTCCTATTAGTCTCATATGCCCTTTGCTTCCCTCTGATACAGCTCTAACCAGAAAGTACTCTCATTACCTGGTTACTTGTTTATCTCTGTTAGACTATAAAGTTTGGGAGGACAACAAATATCTATTTTTGTATTATCTCTGCCTAGTATAATGCATGGCACATAGTAGGCAACTGATGGATGTTTAAATGAGGGAAAGAAGAAATAAGGTTTCTTGGTGACAAAAGTGCTTTCATATAATAGCCAATTTAAAGTAGTTTCAGCACTACACCAAAAGTTAGGGTCAGCATTGCCAAAAAGAGATTTTTTGATTAAGTAGTAATATTCAAATGCTTACTCATTTAGTCGCTTATAGTAACTGTTCCCATAATTGGTGATTGAATCCACATTTGATTAAAAGTTTAGTCCAATTTCATAATGTGGTAGTAAATCCACCCCAAACTATCTCTGCTTAGGTAAAAGCTTCCAGTCTCTTGGGTGAAAATATAATAATCTGATTGGCTGGGCCACTGAAAGCACATTAAGGGGGAGCCCTGCAGTTCTGAGATGAGGCACTATATTGGAATAGGTCTGTGGCCTTCCTAGATACCTGCTTCAAAAGTCAACATTTGTTTGGCTAAGTTCTGGTCTATGTGTTTAACAGTTAATGATATTACATTTCTTCCTAACCTGTATTAGACCCCATTCAAGCATTTAATCAATGTGTGCTTAAAGATTGTGTACTGTTCCGTTGCTGCTTTGGGGGTGGGAGTGGCATGCAGTCTTCTCCTAAATATTCAGTATTCTGTGGTCTTTCTTGATGAATAATTAGTCTCGATAAGCCTTTTCAATTCTTGTGGTATGAATAAAGAAGAAACCATTTGTATCTGGTTAGATAAAGTCTCTTAAAAAGTTGTCTTTCCTGAAGGATGTGGGTCCCAGGAGACTATCAAATAGTAATTCCACTTGAATTATTCACAGACACTGACATTTAAGCAAATTAGGCTATTACCTCAACTTCCAAATTAGAGACAAATAGTCCTTTCAAGTCATTAGAAAGTTTTTTTTTTTTTTCCGATAATATGGCTAACTCAATATTATTGTTTCATTTGGTTGTGACCTATACCTGAACCCAGTCATTCCAACATTATTTTATGATAAATGTCCATTGTATAACCAATTGGTTTGGGCGTTCAGATTAATTTTCTAACCTATTTCTTTATTTTTGTTTTTGTTTTCACTTTTAGGTTTATCTTTTAAGAGTGCATTCTTCTAGAAAGCTTTCCTTCCTCCTCCCACCAAATCTATTGTAGCACAATTCTAGCAAATTAAATCTGTGCTAGCAAGTAGATAAAACAAATAAATGGCTTAAAAACATCACAATCAAGTATGATAATGGCAAAGTGTTATACTTTTAGTAAATGATTAGGAATGGTTGTAATGCAAAGATTTATTTCACAGAACAAAAGCACTTAAGCAGGAGTTTATATTACTGCTATGCTTCAATGACGATAACACTGGGACTTCAACCTGCATAGCTACAATGATTAATTAACGGCCTCGTTCGGGATGAGTGAGCACCATTATTGTTCTTAAATAGAAAAAGTCAGATAACCATTACTGATTATTCCTCAATTCCCAGTCTCACTTGTTAAAGACTAAAGAATGCTAAAGTAGGTTGTGTAATTTCCAAGCTGCTTTGAGCAGCAGAAAAGAACAGAATTTCTACACCATGTACATAGGTGACAGTTGGATTAGTTAAAGTATTCAAGTTAGCAGTAAAGATTTCTTAGAAGATCTGAATATAAAGCATTCTTATCAATAAGATTTTAACATTTTTGAGTATAGTTTAGATAGGATTCGAATATATGTTTCAAGCTATATTTCTCTGTCTGATACAATTACCTCCCACAGAAATAAAAATGATAAAAAAAAAAACAACAACTTAATGATCAAAAAACATAAACTCGGTCAATCTAATGAATGAATTTTCCATAGGCATGAGCTTTGTTTACTCATGATTTCTATTTTGTTTTCTCATTTTCTAAGGCATAAATGAATTATATCAGGTCACTTTTTCTTTCTTTTTAAAAAATCATACCACTACACTTATTTTTCTGATGCATATTTATTTGGTCAAGTTCTATGGAGTTTAGAGATACTTTCTTTCTGAGTCTTGAGAATGCTTCTACCAAATCTCCTCTGGAAATTTTCCTACCAGTTTGAAGATGGAGAAGTAGATGCCAAGAATATTTCTGAAAGAGCATCCTCTTTGGGATTATGTTGCTGGCAGGACGTACCTGTTATACCAATGGAATGCCGCTGATGGGCCCTGGGATATGTCCGAGCTAAGATGCTTTGAGTCTGGAACGACATAGGAACGTGTCTTTTGCTCTTGGCCATCAGGCATGATGAGGGGCACTGCGCTCTCTAGGACTGTCTGAATTTCAGTAAGTGCTGGCTTGGTAGCTGCCACAGTAATCACTAAAAAAATTCCAAAGGGCAGAGTTTGGCTGCTTTTATTTATTTTTTTAAATATTTAACTTTTTCCTAATATTTAAAGTATTTCATTATATTATTGCTATTTTAGAAGAGCATAGTCACACTTTTTTTTTTCTTTTTCCCAATGCTTACCAAGTCATCAAACCATTTTGCAGATGAGGGAATGGACCCTGGAAGTAATTAATTCTCTAATGTAGCACCATCAGGAATGAAAATGACAAGACTCAGAGTGGGTTACCTTCTTAAAGTCTAAGATAAAGAATGTGCTTTTCTTCTATAACATATAATATACCCAGGGAAGGGCTGTTATTCATTTATTCAAAAGCCATACCTGCTCTAGTTCTAAAAAGTATCAGAAACTATATGTAAACTATGAATATTAAATAGGGACATGGGTTACAAAAATAGCAAAAACTTCAAACTAACTCAAGGAATTTTTAGAGGAACAGTTAATTCAAGTGCATTCATATAATGGAATTTCATGCCAGCCTTAACAAGTAAAGAGGTAGGCTTGCATACATCACAGCATAAAGATCTCAAAGACCAAAGACGTGTTAACTAAGTGAATCACCCGATGGGACTGAGTGTATGATCTTGTTATGTTCTGTAATAGTGTATCTGTGTTACTGTTTCTGTGTATAGTCATAAATAGAAGTTTATTCTTTTAACGTTTGATACCAAACTACAGCTAGCTACATAGCACGGTTAGTCAAATAGCCTAGGGTATGTGGTCCAAAAGACTAAAGGTGGTTAGTTAGGTTTTAGTCTATATTCTATATTATTTTTGAAGCTTAAAAAACATACACTTATTCTTTTTCTTGAAATTAAAAAAAATAAAAACAAAACAAAAAACAGTAGCCACCTCTATAAGAAACATTTACCGTACAGAATAAAGACAAGGTTATTTCATAAGTCTTGTGCAATTACTTCCATTTCTTTACCCCTCCCTGCACCCTAGCTTCTCCTGATTAAGTAAGTAATTTTTAGTGCATTTCCCACATATTCCAAGTTAAAACTATCTATAAACCCAGACTCCTGCAACTGGGGTGTTCTGATGAGCACAAGGTACTGGTTGAAAGAAAACTTTTGAGAGTCTGACCTTTCTCTGTCTGGTCCGCACCCTAGTCAGTGCTTTCTTCGTGATATTGTGGGCATTACCAAGGACACCCAAATCTGGCTATTTGGTCATCTGCACAGGCTTTCCAGGTCTACTGAGAATCGGAGAAGTAATCCAGTAATTTAATTTTCTGGTTGGAAGGACATTTTGAACTGAAGATTTTTTTTTTAATACATTTTAAAAATCATTGACTTTTAGTTATCTGAGGGACTTCAGATTATCCCTTCCAATCACTTAATTTGGCAAATATTAAAACAGGTTCAGAGCAGTTAAGTGAATTTTCCAAGGTCACAGAGCAAGTTATTGGAAATCATTGTTACATATATCAGGACATTCTCTTGGCTTGTTAGCTATAGTCTAATGAATAGAATTTAATCTTCCTGTGATCCTTAGGGCTTTTGCTAGGCCTGAAATCATTGAGTGACTAGCATATAGGGGAGAGAGCCGAATGATGGGTTAATGTTTAATTTTTTTATCTTTCTTGTAATATTTAAAATAATTATTAATTATTTTCTCCACAACTGTTCTTGCCATTTTACTCTTTTCTCCTAAAATTTAATTTAAAAAAAAAGAACATTTTTTTGTTCCAAAAAAAAAGTTTGCAGTGGGCCATGTTCCAGAAATTTGAACTTCTACTGTTTTTTAATTCAATTTCATAGAATTTAGTCATCATTTATAATAAGAACTTATAGGGATTTGTTCAGCTCTTTAATCCTTTTCTGCTTTAGATCCCCTTTCACAATCTTTTTTTTTTTTTTTTTTTTTAATAATTAGACTTCTCTTCCAAGAGTATCCTTATTTTAGGAAGCAGCAGATATGTTTCCTAAACAAATTTATTGGGCCTTAAATCTAACTCTACTCTAGCTGCGGATCTCTGCTAGTCTGAGAACTCTAGGACGTGAATATTTTTGCAAGAAGGAGGATTTTAAAAAATGAGTCTTGTAAAAGAGCCTCATGGTTTGCTGAACTTTCATTGTTTTCTGTGAGTGAACTTTGAAGTGATTTGTGAAAAAGAAACTCTTTTCCATCATTAAATTGAATTTTTAAATGATGCATATGTTCACAAATAACTGAGAAGATCTCATCTGCCAAATCTCAAAACAGTTTGCCAGATGTTGGGCTGATAGGCTCATAATCACTGAAATAAGTAGGCTTTTAGGAACCTCTACTCTCAATGTAACTTTTTTCTTTCTCTCAGATTCCCACTTCCTTTTAGACTTTAATTAATCCCCACCTCTCTAGTCCTTCTGGGTTATAAGCAAGCTATAACAGTTCTAATTATTATGTATGAGCACCTGCTTTGTGCACGGGCCTGTGTCATATGCTATGTGAGACTCTAGGGGTCCACAAAAAGGGTTCCTGATCCTAAGAGAATGTCAGAATTATTTGGGTCAGACTCTGGATGGAAATTAAGAAAACACTTTCCTTCCTCTGTCATGCTGTGTGACTTCTTCTTTTTGGATCTGTCTTCTTTGCCTGTCAAGAGGAGGTGCTTATTATGTAAGGCAATGTTTAAAGACATTTTAACTCTGAAAACTAGTCCAGAGGTATGCAATAGAATTTAACAAAACTGGCACTGTCTAAATTTTTGCCTATGACCAATTAATTGGCATAAGCCAGCCTGAGTGTTTTAGTGGTGACAAACTTGATATATTAATACCCACACTTTCTACTTAAACTTTTTAGTCTGTCTATTTAGAGCATTTGAATCAAACATTATAGTTTTCACAGAAAGGACAGTTTTAAAGTAAATTAGATACATATACTATTATGAATAAAATGATATTTCAGCTCCATTTTAAAATTGAATATGTTTGGAGTTTTGTCCAGTTATCAATGTAGAAAGTCACTTTAAAAATCCTAACAGTAAGCAGACAGGAGATACTCCACAAAAGATTGATTACCCAGGAGTCAAGCAACTAGAAAAATTCCCCTGCAAGTAATGGCTTCGGTCTAATTTTTCTTTTGCATCACCCATTCATAAATCACAGCATTCTAATCAGTGGAGAACAATGAACAATTGTGCCCAGTGTATAGTGGTGATGGGATGAGCAGGTCTATGAATGAATAATCAGTGATGTTACCGAAACCCACAGGGCATGACACAGATGGAGTGGCTAGATCTCAAGGGACTGATTGCAGTGCCTTTCCTGTGGTATGAGAATGATCAGTCTGGGCTGTTTCTTGCCTGTTTATACCCATGAACATATAAAGTCGCTTAAACTGTTAACTCATATGTGAATACACTATGTCTTCTCTTCTTTAATCCAGAAAATGGAAAGGGAAGAGAGAGACAAGATAACTCACTTAAAATTTTCTATTCTAAATTAAATCAATTGATTTTGATATTCCTTTGGAGTTAAAAACTCTGGGAATAGCATTGCTCAGGAACGGGTCTACTAGTTATTTCAGGTAAACAACTTGAGTCAGAGACAAAAATATGCCTTTCCACCATCCACCATGAAGAATTCCTTCTCTGACCTCACTCTTCCATGTGCCTGGGCAGGTATATGCCCAGTCTTTTCCTCAAGACTCTAGTCTCTTGCTGAACTTCAGAATCTTTCTAGATTCAGGAAGTCAACTTTTCTGCTTCCCTCTGCACTCAAAACCCTTCACATTTGTTGACTCTAATTCTTTTGTTTGTACCATTATCCTAGATCGGGGATAGTGAATGGTTTAAAGTGTCTTCAACACTTAACTATCCTTATTTCTGTATTGGGAATGAATTTCAATCCCAGATTTAGCTAACTGGGAAAGAATACTGTGAAAAAATACTGGTGTCTGTCCTGGGGATGAAAGGGCAGGGCAGGCGTGTGTATGCCACATATTTTTCAATTGAGTGTTTCTGTTTCACTAATGCTATATTTCTAGCATTATGCTGTTTCTTTCTTTTTTTTTTTTTTTTAAATAATTACAACTGGATTCAGAAAGAGCACATATCTTGGACAAGGGTATGTATGGAGCATGTAAATATTGAGTTCCATATGTAGAGTTCGATATGGAATGTTTCCAGGTAGAAACAGTGTTTTTTTTCCCCCTTAACATGAACTGGTTATCTCTACTTTTCCATTCTGCATACCACAAATGAAAAGAGCATAAACATAATTAGAAATTCTATTAAGAATATCTTAAAACAGTTTCCTTAATTTGAAATCAAAGATAATGAGGGGAAAGTAGGAAGGAAAGGCGATCAGAATGGGCCAAGAGGAAGCATTTTAAAACAGAGCTTCCTGCAAATCAGCAAGAGGTAGAGGCACAAACACAGAGATGGTTCCTCAGAGGTCACAACTCCACTCTGCCTTGGGTTTGAATGTTGTTAACTGCTTAGTTATGAGCCAGCAGCACCATCTTGAGGTACGTGAAAATCCTGCATGCAAAAGAAACAAAATACGAGCCCATCTGTATAATATGAGCAACTGCAAAAACGATTGCACTGTGTGTATATATTCCTCATACAGAATGCCTGTAAAGAAATTGCTTCCCATTACCATCAAGAAATAACTGCGGAGTTTATTATCGAGAGAATTCGAGGCTTCATTTCAAGAGCAAAGATTAACCTCCATAATTTCCCTATTAAGAGAAAAGTCACTAACTTTCAAAAATGTTAATCCATTCTCTACATTTGACTGGATACCTGCCATGCCTCAGGCTTTGTGCTAGACACTAGGGGATACAGACACAAATATATGTAACTGGCTGCCCCTCTATACTCCTAACCTACATGCGCACACCTGGCCATACGAATACATCTCCTTCTGTCTTAGCCTTTTAAATGGCATCTGAGCAGTGAGAATAGAAATATATCAAAGCAATCATTACATTTCAAAAATACTTGTTCTCTGTAAAACCATCAGAATGTTTTGAGTGAAATCATAGACTCAAATAACTTCAGAGTGACTGCAGGTTCTACGGTCTTAGAGTAGTCGTTATCGAACTGCGGTGTGCATGAGAATTACCTGGTAGACTTTTCATTATAATACAGAGTGTCAGGCTCCAAGCCCCAGACATTCCAATACTGTAGCCGTGTGGTATGGCCCGGGATGGTGTGTAACACTTTAATAAGTTTCTATGGTTTTCATCATAGCAGTGGGCAGCAAATCAGGTTTGCAAAGAGAAATGTTCTAATTTTGACTCGCAGGGGAGTTAATCCCAGGGTCGTAATCAAGAGGTGCCTTTTTAAAATTTGTCCTTATTAACTGCCTCTACTTATTGTTCAGAGTAGATAACATTTAAGGACTACACCAGTACTATAGTCCAATAGTGTCCAGTATTTAACTCAGCAATCCTTTCTCTTTACATCGAATGAATTAGCTCTACTTGTCACAACTTGGTCGTGACTACATATTTAAATAGAATAATTTTAAGAATCATTCTGTTAAAATATAAACCCTTAAGCTTGCTAGTATCTACATATTGATCTAGGTTTTACTTATACAAAAATATACCATGTAAGAATATGTGTGTAGTAAGCCCCTTGTTAGATTTAGTTGGGAATTCATTTTATTAGCAAACTCACAACTATGAGGCTGTGTGGGTGCAAGGAAGCTGAAAATTAGAAACTTGAGTGGATTTCAATACCTAATTCCACACCAAACACAGGCAAATTAGAACAGAAAAAAAATTCTTCTAAGTAAAAGGCAATTTAGTTTTTACTCTTTCTCATATCAACAGCCCCTCTTCTGAAAGATTCCCAAGTGAAATCTGTTATTGAATAACAAAAATGTTTATGGAAGCTTAATTTAGAACACATTTTAATTTGTAAATTGTAAACAACAAAGAGGTAATGGTGAATTAAGTAATTATCAATCTTAAAGATAGAAAACTATAAAGTTATTAGAATCTTATCTATCAAAAGTTTGTCATAAAATTGCCAAACACTAAACTAAAAAAAAAAGCAGACAAGATGTAAAAGTATTTTTATTTTTTGAAAAAAAGATAGACTATAGAAATACACAGATATTTTAAAAATGAAGTAAATAAAAATAATTCATAAAATAAAATGTTGAAAAATGTAGCGATGCTTCCCTATAAATCTTTTGACAATGAGTGATTTCACTTTCCTTCTAAAATTTTCCCCAAGTCATCTATATTCAATATTTATAATTCTTATAATGATCAAGAGGAAACTAGGATAAGGTGATTTTGAAACTAAGACAGAGTGATGGAGCTTCGAACATTTTATTATTATAGGGTCAGAACATTCAAATGAAAGTCACATTTGGTGTTTGTGACCTAGAACCCAGAAGTATTTGAAGATGATATCTACTTATATTTATGTAATGTTTACGTATCTATCTTCAACCATTCTCCTCGCACCTTCCTTTCTGGACAATTCATTAGCCTCTGATCAGGCCATTTCTTAAAACACTGCATATTTTCTTGGACTGATGAATGAACTTGCTTGCTAATTGTTCCTGGAGCACATTTAAGATATACCATATCCTAGTGGAAAATGACTCAGCTCTGGAATCAGGCACCCAAACTTAAACATCTTTGCCATTCATTAAGGTGTCTGTGCAGCCTATTTTATCTCATAGAGCTGGAGTTTGTCAAGTGAAAATGGGGTAATGTGTAAGACCTCATAGTGTTATAAAGACCACAGGTAAAAAAAAAAAGTGTACATAGGTAAATTGCTTGGCATAGAGAAGATGATGCGTCAGTCAATGACAGTTATGTCTTCTTGCTCTCTGGGCTCAGTGTATATTTAGGGCACAGGATTCAAACCAGGCATTTTGATCCTAGAACTTCTCCTGCATCATCTCTCCAGAAATGACCAAGTTAGAATAAAACTTCAATCTAAGACACGGTGGAACATCAAGGTGAAATAAAACCGCAGAGGAGATAGGTTAGTGGTTATGGGTGTGCACTCTGGAGTCAGACTACACAAGTTTGAAATGATGTGGCTACTTACTACATGGATATGGACAAATGGGAATATTTATTGCAACTTCAGTGTCTTCATCTGTAAAGTAAAGATAAGAGCACCTACTGTATAAGGATGATGTGAAGATTAGCTAACATTAAGGGTTGATATAAAAAATGATCAATCTAGTTCAGCAAATATTATCATAATAAGCTTAACACATATAATTAACCTGAGGCTAACAGCAAATGTGGTTATTATTTTGTTTTATCATATTTTCCATTCTTATCACAGAATATAGAAAGTGGTAAGTACAAACGAAGTGGATGTTAGAATTTCTTCAGTTGGAGAAGAGATCACTCTAGAAAAGGCTACAAAATATATTATTATTGCCAAAGAATTCTCAGTTAAGGCTGTATGCAGAGGTATGGAAACGAGCAACCCAGTGACGGCCTCTGCAGGTTAGCAGTTATTTAACTTCTTGACTGTGTAGCAGAGAAAGTCTTGTAGGTTTGGTATCCTGTGGGCACAGTCCTACAGCATCCTGCATTTCTCCTATCATAGCAATCATTTCACATTACCGTAATTATTTACTTTTCATTTCCCTCACTAGATACTGCAAGTAGTTACCGGCCAGCACACTGCCTGGAAGCAAGCAGACCCTTCAGAAGAATTTACCAAACAGATGAAAAGACACACATGCCGATGGATTAATACAACCCAGAATAAGAAGTGCTATAAGGACGCTCAGTTGACCATATTGCATTAGGAGCTACGGAAGCCTGTGGAGAAGCTGCCCAACATAGCACCTGGTATAATCATTAGAGACGTCCCAGGGAAAAATGATTTTTCAAAGAAAGAGAAGAGAGGCTTGAAAGATGTTAGAGGCAGACAAGGAAAAATATATCTTTGTGGAGAATAGGAGATCTGGAGACTGGTGTCAGCCTCTGTCTGTATGTTTTTAGTGAGGAGATCACAAAGGAAAAGCATGCAAAAGCAGAATATACAGCTGAAAGGAAGTGAAGGCACAGGCCAGACCATGAAGAATCAAAGAGAGTCTGTGCCAGTGAAATAAAGTGCACCTCCCAACAACTGCAAAACTCGCTGAAAAGCCCGCCTCTGAGCCCTACCCTCACAGATCTTGGCTGGGGATGTACAGAAAGCTGCCTTTAAATTTTTTTTAAAACTCATTTACCAGGTGATTCTGAATCAAGGATCACTTTTGAAAGACATTGCCTAATGAAGATTTTTTTTTTTAAAGAAATTGTTAATATTAGCTGCTTATATGCTCTTTGGATATTTTGAAAATATATCTCTCCTTGCACAAACCCACAATTAATCCTTTTGTAAACCTAATGAAATTCCATGTTTTAAAGATATTTCCCAAATACGGTATACCCTAGATTTCTTTTACACTTCATTTTCCCATTTATATAATTCTGTCAATGCAGGTGATTCTTTTTCTTGCCAAGTTTCCCATAAGAAAAAGCTTGACTCTTTTTTTCTTCCCTCCTCTCACAGCCCTTTGACTTATCTAAGCTTTTAAGTTTCAATCGAACTGGGCTCAAATGCTATCTCTGCAAATAGCTTGACCTTGCCAATCACTCTCTCTTCTTTTGGATAACATGTGCACCTTCTCACACCCCTTCGCAGTCTGCCTTTGACAATCTCACCAGGGGTTTTCTTTGGACTTTGTTCCCCCACCCAGAAAGTTCCTGGTTCTGCACTTCTTGCATTTTCCAGGGTGAAAAGCACTCTGTGCTACCCGACTATATTAAGAATGAAATGATCTCCACTTGAAGACACACATCGATGGCATGACATTAAAATGAATACAGATGGTGGAGGTGAGGCTTCAAAGATATACTGCAGTTGGCATACCTCCTTGACAATGTAGGTTCCTAAGTCAAAACAAGATTAAAAACCCGCATTTCTATTTTGGGAGCTATAACCATTCCTAACAGGCGTATTAAGGCATGCCCCTTATTTAAGAAACTGGATTTTCATTTGGGGCTGCATATAGAAAAAACTTTTTTATTTATACTTGTTACAAGGCAAATTATATTTATGTAGACCTTGGGATAGGAAAGATAGAAAAGTCAGGGAATTAACAGTTAACAATACCTATATCTGTAAAATGTAATATTATGACTCACTGAAATATAAGCTCCATGGAACAAGGACATTGTTTTGTTCACTGCATTATCCTAACTTCCTAGATCAATGCCAGAGAGTAGCTTTTATGTATGCTAAATAAATAAAAACATTAATGAAAGTCAGATATACAAATTACCTATGAAAATGTTTGGTTTATATGAGGTCCTTAAATGAAAATCATTGCTTTCGCTATAAGTAAAACTTATACTAAAATACTAATCCTGCTATAAGTAATCACTACTTTTACTTAAACTACTTCTACTTATGGCCACTTTTTTGTTGTTGCTTAAAAATAAATAAAAAGTGGTCCACAGTAGCTTTAATACATTGCAATGAATAAAAAAGAAGAGACATATGTGGAAATGATTGAGAATATTAGATAAAAATTACAGTGGGTGACTTTTATCAAGATAAAACTATGTAGACTTTACATTGTAAGTACTGGGAAGAAATTTATTGTGTTTGTGAATCTTAAACTTGGGAATGGCACAAAGTGATATATGTTTAAGAAACTTCACTGTAGCAGTAATATAGAGAAAATAGGAGAGGGAGTGGGAGAAAGAACAGGAAAAAAAGTATGAAATAGGTCAAGTGAGAGGTAATAAGAATTGAACCAAAGAAGAGGGAGAAAATTTTTACTTTGGATTTAAATGTCTAACTTTTTAAAAAGTTAATAGTAAAAAATTATTAATTACAGTGTTTATATAATCACTGGTATAATATAAGCAGTAAAAAAAATAAGATATATCTTAAATGGAAACTCTGTATTGCCAGTTTATGGTAAATTCTTTGGCTGGTTACCAGTTCTCCACAGGTGCCAAGCTGAATTGAGCCAGATACGACTTCCATGTAGAAACATCCACTGGGGATTCCCAAGGCAAAATAGCCATTATTTTGTGAATAAGATTTTGAAATTCCATTTGAATGATCACACAAATAAATTATATTATTTTTTCTCTGGCAATAAGTTGCTGTTTGACATTCATATTTATAAAGCAAATTAAGAATCTTAGCATTTGAACCAATTTTGGAGGAGGATACCTTGCCAAAAATTCTGTTCTAGTTATGGAACCCATTTTGCAACCTTTTGAGAAGCAGATATATGCCATGTCTCTTTGAATGTCTTCAGGGCCAAAAAACTGACAATGGCACAGAACTGTCCTCTACTCCATTGACTATCTCTGAGTGTAAAAATGACTCCATTGAGCTGAAATATGTCTCCTTAGAAATTCATCCCCTCCTTTCTATCTCATCTTTCCTAAAAAGTCTGACCCCCTCCTTATTCCCTTTCTCTAAAGTGCTCAGTTCCTCCCACAATATTTAAATGGCAGTGATTTCTAGAGCCTTTGGCTGACACACTTGCCTGTCTCAATTTTTTTCCAGGTTTTAACATGCTAGTAAGTGAACAAAATGTAAGCATTTGAAAAGCTCTACTCTTGTCATTCCATAATCCCTTTACTATATAGCAATCGAGTTATTCTTAAAACAAAAATCTTATCATGATACCCACCCTTCCAAAAAAACTCCCAATAGCCACATAACACATTTCAGGAAAAGGTCCCAAACCTTTCGCCAACTTGAAAGGACTTGCACGCTCTTGATACACTTTGCTTTTCTCTTCAGCTCCATTTTGCAGATTATAATTTCTACACAAAAGAATATCCAAATCATTACTTCTAAGGCAGAAGAGCATATACACAAATCTTCAGATTAGAAGTGAAGTTATGTCAATCACCTAATAGCTGTGTGATTCGGGGAGAAGTTATATAAAACTTTAAATTTTCAGTTTTCTCTTCTATAGAATGAATGAGGTTAATAATCATGTCTCCCTCCTAGGCATTGTATGTCAAGTAGGAGAATTACCTGCAAATCTATGAGCACGATCCCTAGCACTAAGCTGTGGTTAGCTATGGTTATTTGTCTTCTAAGAGTTCTACATGGACTGATAAATACTGAGTGCTTACTACATGTTTGTTGGAATGAGTGGATCCTAATGGCACGATATGGATGCCCAAGGACAAGAGTGAACGAGGAGTCTGAATACATGTATTTCACTTCTATTTCCACCAGAGTATGTCTCTGTGGCACCATGCAATAGCACTAACAAACGAACATCTTTGAGTTTCCTTAAATATAACAACAACAACAAAAGTTTAGAGCAGAATCTTTCTATCTTCTCTTGCAGCACTGAAATGTTATGGGTCAAACATACTTTGTAGACAAGACCTTAAATTCTGTAATATCATTTGAGGCACGTTTGGAGTATCTACTAGTCCCACAGTTGCCCTAAGGCTCTGTTTATGCAAGCAAATTGAAGAGGAGATACGAGGCTATTATAGAGCAGAAACTAGGAAAAGGGGACTCATTTAACCTGAACTGTCTCCATCGATACCCTTCAGGAGGTAATCGCTCTACTCCTCATTTGACAATGTAGACAGAGCCTGAGGAAGGTTTGAGGGCAAATACAGATTGAGACAGTGAAACTTGCAAAATACATGCTCACTGCAAACTGTTTGATGATAGGGGATTATATGCTGGCTGAGCGCATCATATTTTGATGTAATACAGTTTAATTTGCTTAACTCTACTTAGCTGGCAGTAACTGCCAATGGTTTTGATTACACAATCAAAATGGGAGTTTTTAAGTAGAGCACCAGATTTGTGTGTGGAGTGCATGGAAATGCAAAGCACCTCTGAGTTCCAAATTTTTTCTGTCATGTTGCATTAAAAATGGGGAATGATTTTCTGAATTAACAAACCGTAGCAATGGGACAATGTTTGAGGAAAGATCTTCCATAGAGTGGTCACCAATATGTTCTAATATCCCCTTGTTATTTAAAACTCTCAAGCTATCTTGACCTCCTGTGGTTCTTCGGTTATGCTGCTCTGCTAACTATTTGCAAATCTCTACATTGGCTGCTCTCTCTGCTTGGACTACTTTTCTATAGCACCCTCCTCCCTTTATTTATGTTTTTTTTTTCTTCACTATGGCCTATTTCGATTTAACTTTTAGGTTTTTTAGTTAAACTGTAATTCCTCAAAATGGATTTCTTTCGACCTTTGACTCTGCTCTAGTAACTCCCTTCATATCTTATTTCAACTGGTAATTATTTCCAAACATACCACAATTATACTTTATAATTGGATATATACTCATAAAAATATCTTTAATTTCTCTCTCCTCCTATTAGACTAAATTTACAGCGGGCACAAAGACTATTTCTGTTTTGTTCAAAGCTGGATTCTCAGCAAAGCACAGAGCAGGCACTCAGATATCTCTGCTTCCTGACATAGTGGGTGACATGTTATATGCAGGCAGGGCCCAGAGTGGTGGGTAATAGATGAAAACATTCTTTGAAAGCCTGACCTGGAGAAAGTCACTCCTCTGAACCTAATTTTTCCCCCTAGCCAAAGAAGATTTTGAATGGAATAATCCCTTGTGTCCTATTATTATACAGAGGCTGAAGAAGCATTAACTTCTGATTTGTGAACAACTATTTTAGGTCTGAAATGGATTACTTTCCTTCATTTTGCCCATTTACAACCTGTTCACATCTCTAATTCACTAACAATAATCTAATCTGCATCTTTTCTTTGAAATTTAAAAAATGCACAATAGTGTATTAGAAGGCATTCTAAATTGAACATTAGGAAATGTGTTTCTTAAACTTGATTCAGTCCCTAACTAACTCTTCAGATCAGGTGAATCGCTGGGCATCTTCAACGTTTGGGTGCTATGTTCTCCGGTCATAGTAATAACAAAGACACTGTTTCTTGCTCTAAATCTCCCAAATTTCAGATTGTTTTGTAACTCGAGCAATCGGGCAAGAAAGAAAAGGATCACGTGTGGCTATGGCCAGTTCTTGCCGATGGTGACAGGACCTTGGGAAGTGTCAGAGGTAAAAGACCTATTGCTAATGAGAGGTTGCTCGTGGCAGTGCCATGTCTCTGGGGTAAAGGGCTGAGGTTGAATCCTATCATGGACAGTATTTGAATTTGATACATCGCAAAGTGAGAGAGAGCGGGATGTGTTCTAACTTTTGCACACCTGTTTTTCTGTAAGATGAAAATGTTTGCTGGTCAATCACTTTCATGTTTATTTAATCACAGTATCCTTAGGTATTTTAGAAAAGACAGGTAAATCATACCCTAAACTAATGTGATGGCAAAGACAAATTATATGTACCTGAATATTCAAAGCTTTTTCTGATGAGGCAAGTTATATGAGAAAATGTAAATTTGTTTATTCGTGAAAGATATCAAAATGGCAGTTTATGCAAATTATGAGATTGAGATTCTCAAATGTAAAACCACAGGATTTTATGATTCTAACTACATTTTAATTAAGAGAAGAGATTCTTTAAACAAAAACCCTTTAGTTAATTTAGGTGTGATAAGAAACATGGAAATATGCCACCGTTCACTGTAAATTCTACCCTAATATTTACATTATGATATAATTGCTGTTATAATAAATAAAGGAACAGAATGAGTTAGTAGCGATACCACTTCTTTCATTGTTGCTTTTTCTGAAATTTAAGAACCAAATATAGGAAAAAGAGATGCCCCAGAAGGCTCTTGCAATTCAAATTTATTTATGGAAGCATTAGTTTCATAAATAAGAAAATCCTTATCACACCTCACAGTTGTCTTGAAATTCTCCAGATAGAAGGAAAAAAAAAATGACTTGAGAGATTTACTTTTAAATATAAAAATACTACAGTTTTTTTTAAAAAAAGACTTGTTCTTACTCCTCCATTTCAATGTCCAACAAGCTAAATTGGGACTTAAATGCAAATTCTGGTGAGTAAATTGGAACAGCAGTATACCAATGAGACATGAGAGGGCCACTGCAAAAAGACCCGAAAGGTGCAAGAACTATGACGGCGATTGTTGTGCTAATGTCTGCCGGAGGTGCCCTGCCAGCCTGAGCAAAGCCAATTTCATCTCTTGAAGTTTATTCTTTAATTGACACCAAATGCAAGTCCCTAGAATGAGAATTGGCTACTACCCTAAGGGCTGTGGGTGCTTTACCTTAATGTTTTATTGATGGAATTCTGCTGTGCCCATCACTGGGATGGCATCGGGAGACTCATTAGTGAAGCTTGCTCTCAGTTCCAAAGATCCCTCACCTACCCTCTTCGCTGGTTTAAAAAACAGTAAAGAGAAAGAGAATGATTTCTGTAGTGGCTAAAGGGTGGTTTTCTACAGGAAGTCATGAACTCCTTTTGGCATTCTCTTTTGGTAACTAATATTTTATTTCATTTTCTACTTTTACCTGTGCTTCCCCAAGAAGGAACTCTTCTACAAATTGAATATCTCTGCTTTGTCATTTTTTTCCCCCTTTTAAGCTGTGGCCAGTGTACACTCTGACTCAAACACACTAAAGACTTACAACTTTCTGAATACTCTACTTTGTCATGTTAGATAAGCCAGTATTGTAAAAATTAGAGTTTTATTAATATTATGAGTTTATAGATCTTACATATCCAGTAGGTATGTGCCCCTATCTCTGGCAATCTTCACCCCATCAACGTAGATAATTTTTGAGGATAATTAATTATTTAACTAAATGTTCTATAATCACTTTACTTTTATATGATTGTTCCTACAAATACGGTCCAAAATAAGAAAATAAAATCCTTTCATCACATAATTTCCTGATGAAATTTTAGTTCTGAAAATGTCATCTAATAATATTGTATATAAACAGCAAGATATTTTGAAAAGCTCAATATTCAAAAGATACTGAGAGCTATCAAAATATACATATCCACAGCTAAAAGTTCAAGAAGTATTTATCAACATATTAACTCTATGCAGGCTAGGTGGCTAGAAAGTTTCACCAGCTGGTAGTTGCTCAAGAAAATATGAACTGATATATACTTACTATGTTTCAGTGTTCGGGCATTTATTAGCAAAAAAAAAAAAAAGGAAAAAAAAAAAAAGGGGAAAATTTTTTTTTTTTAAAAAAAAGGAAGGAAGGAAGGAAGGAAGGAAGGAAGCACTCTGTAGGTGACTCTCATGAGTGTGGTTGTATTACCCAGGTCATTCTCTCACCTCACTGAACAGCATGAATAAACATTACACATACTTGCTATACGGCTTTATTCATTTTACATTCCACATAAGGTAGTGATTAAGAGTGATAATTCTGACCATTCTGATTCCTCATATTCAAAACTTTTTGAATAAGAATATTGTGTTGAAACCGATCATAATGGTTCCACATATATTAGATCAATAAATAATGAAATATATCTAATGTTCATTGGTTGGCAAATGATTCAGGCACTGTCACTTAAAAATAATGAGGTATTAATGAAGTTCAAAGATAAAGAGTGCCTCTAGTCAGTGTGAGATATTTTTATGCACCTAAACTGGGTGCATCCAGGCTGTTTTGCTCTCATCAGCCTAAGAACAGATGTGAAAAATAGAGTATGCTGATTTGAGATAGGCGATCCCTATTGGGGTATGCAACATAGATGGAATAATGATCCCCAAGGATGGCCGCATCCTAATTCCCAGGACGTACAAATATGTTACCTCATATGGCAAAAGAGACTTTTTCAGATAAGGTTAAGTTTACAGATCTTGAATTGGGGAGATTTATCCTAATCATATAAGTTCCTAAATTAAAAAAAAAAAATGAAGGAGAGGGACATAATATGAAAAAAGATTAAAATTGCCATTGGTGGCTTTGAAGATGAAGAAAAGGGTCATCAGCCAAGGAAAGTAAAAACAGCCTTCATGTTATAAGCAGAAAAACAAAACAAAACAAATGAACAAAAACGGGGACCTGGTTCCTACAACTCCAAGGAAGTGAATGATGCCAACAACCCAATGAGTATGAAAGACCTGGTTCCTACAACCCCAAGGAACTGAATGATGCCAACAACCCAATGAGTATGAAACAGGTTTTCCTCTAGAGTCCAGAATGGAATACAGTTTGCTCACACTTTGAGTTTAGCCTGATGGCATTCGTATCTAACTTCTGACTTATAGAACTATAAGATATAAATTTGTGCTGTTTTAAGCCAATAAATTAGGAGTAATTTCTTATGCAGCAATAGGAAACTAATATAGTATGTTATGTATTTCATTTGTCTTTTGCAGAGTGGACATTCCACAGTGTTTTCTGAATAGCCAATGATAAAAAAACTTTAATAAAGTTCTACAGCAAAAGTATAGTCATGAGATATTGTTCCCATATACATAAATCAGTCAAACTGATAGGGTTTGAAGTGGAGTGTTGGTTTGGTTAGGGTTTTCTTTCCTAACTTCTTATTTTGGTGCCCCATGTAGCCAATAGATCAACTATTAAAATAATATTTTTAAATAAATAAAATTTCAAAAGTTAATCATATTGAAATATGATCATCAGAGTTTTAATCATGACATAGAAATATCAGTGCTTACTCATTAACACATTAAGTAACATCTCTTAACCACTGTAATTTTTAAGTAGCATCTTATAAATAATATCTTTAAATATTTGAAACATTGTAATAAAAACGTTTGTGATAGCTACAAATGACAAAGTATATTAATGATTCTGTGATCTGTTTCCTACATTAAACATAAAATGCTAAATAAGTTATATTTTTTCCTTCTGAATTCACAGAACTTTGAATTCCATCATAAGCCCATGGATAAGAATTTCTTCTCCAGTCAATGGACTGACTGGACTTTAAGTCAACCAGTGAAAAGTGACCTGTTAGAGATGAATCCAAAAATAAGTATATTTCAGACTATCTGCAATTTATCTCTGAGTAACATACACCAGCCATCTTCATGTGAACAGTTAGAATATCCATTTTCCTCAACTTTTATCAGATCAGTAGATTCTTCTATCATATTGATAGGTTAAACAAAATGGCAGCTTCTTGTTGTACCTTTTATTTAACATTGCTAAATTGAATTTTGCAAATTTTAATGACCATATTTTCCTTTAACATCTTACATTAACTACATAAAAAATGCCCTGACTCAAAAACAACAAAATAGATGTTACATACTGTGATGCAAATATAATTGCATTCAGGATGCTTACGAATTAAATGAAAGGGAAATTAAGTACATAAAGAAGTAATTGATAATATAGCAAATACACCATACTGTACTCAACTTGGTGTGTGAGAAAGTGGGGGTGGGGGGAGTTGAATGGGCAGGACAAGCCAGAAATGATCTGAGTTCTTTAAGTAAGTTTAGGGACTTGTTTAAAAAAAGAGGTGATGGCTGAGCTTGTTCTAAGGACGAGATGCCCTCTAGGCTTTTCAACATCACACTATTGGTATTTTGACCTGAAGAAGGCTTTTTCATGTAGGCTGTCATGGGTATTGTAGAATGTTTAGTAATACTCCTGGCCTTTATCTATTAGATGCTAGTAGTGCCCCCAAGTTATAACAAAATGTATCCAGATATTGTATCCAATGGCCATGAGGAGCCACCCCTCAACCCCCAGGCTAGGAACCGGTACTCTGGGACCCTGCTTCTCAATTCGTACTGCAGATCTCAACGTCATTGGCATCACCTGGAAGCTTGTTATAAATGCACAGTCTCGGGGCGCAGGTCAGCATTATTGAATCTAAACCTACATTTCAACAAGATCCCTTGCTAATCTGAATGCACAGTGATTTGGAAAGGCACCCATATAGGCAGTTGAGGCATCTTAGAAGTGGTAATAAGATACACATTGGCAAGAAGCCATGACATAGAGAACTTCAAGTGATCAGAGGGTAGAACAAGAAGAGAAGACACAACTGGAGAATCAAGCAAGAGCCAGAAGACAACTCACCCTGACAAACTCATAAAAGCATCAGATATTTTCTGGAAAAAGGAAATCAGTGAACGGTTTTAACCAGAGAAAAAATCTGATCAGATCTGTCTTTAAAAAAAAAATGATTCTATGTTTGTGCAGTTCTATTGTCACCTTAATTGAGTGATTAGAATAAGTTATGTGTAGCTTGTGGATTTATTTCATATCACATTTCAAATTAGCAACTGTTAAATTTCTGGTTAATCTGAAAATATGACCTCTCCCTCCTTCAATCAAAGAGGCACAATAATTGTACAAGAAATTGTCAGAGAAAAATGTAGAGTAACATTCAATATTTCTTTAAGAAGGAAGTCATGTATAATAAATGGCTAGAGAGACATCAGGTTAAGATTAAATCTTTATATCATATCTAGATGGGTTTCCTGCAGTTCCAGAAATTAATTTGAGTTAATCATGATCTTTCTACCCTTTGTCATCCTTTTCTCCATAGCTGAATAACTCCATAGCACAGCAGCCTTACAAACTGCGAGGCCTGATTTTCGTTTGGCCTGAGGATAGAAAGTCAAAAGCTGGCAGAAGATGGATGCTTTGCAGAAGTGACAAATTTAGTTTCCTGGAGAAAGTTGCTGACTGCAATGTTCCAATTGGAGCAGCTTATCTGCCCCTCCAGATGTTGAAATAATGACAGATGCTTAGAAAAAGCTTGACAAGAAGAAAAGAGCCTGCTGAAGAGTTCAACCTGTTTGTTTGTATGCGAGAAATAAAAGTAACACTTATTGAGATCCGTATTCTGATGAGGTTTGTATATACATGTTTATAGCCAAAACATGGCATCACTGTTCATAAATCTTCTGTAAAACATTAGAAGATTTTGTGCTGTTGGAGATATAGAGAACACAGAATTATAATTCTTTTCTCTACAAGGTTAATAAATCATTATGTAACTTTATTAAATAGAAATGACCTCTGAGTATCTGTGTTGAGTGACAGGACACCAGTTTATAATGACTGAATGTATATGACTGCATTTTCTCCAGCTGTGGGAGATGAGTGAGTTTCCTATTGTGTGTAAAATTTCTGGTTTTTAATAATTTATTTAACTGTGCTATAAAATCATTAACTTATTTCTAGATACCTAAATGAGATATATAATAACTTAACACTCACTAAACAAGTACAAGAGCAAATCTTTGTTCAGCAAGTTGAAATTTTGTGCAGTTGGACAAAAACCCACCAGAAACTGATCTTAGCAATAGATTCAAGAATGTATAGGTGATAGATCAAAAGTGAATAAAAAGAATGATTAAGAATTGTTTGACTCATTTAAAATGCACATAATTATATAGTAGTGTTTGAAATGTCAATGATGTTTTTCCTAGTGTATGTATGTGTATGTAGGAAAAAATAATGTGCTATTTTATGTGTGTATCATTTTCTGGATTGTTATATCTTTGTTCTTCTCTCTGATTTTCTTTAAAGGAGGTCATCAACCTCCTGTGAGAGAAACTTGTTCTTAGCAGACGAAAACTACCCAGTTGTAAAATATGGTTTGCAAGATAAGAGAAACGTTTCTCCAAACATTTCACCTTTCCTAAGAGATTTCTTTGCATCTTACTTGGACTGCTGAAAGAACATTTCACAGTATCTTTTGCAGTAACTTTTCATTCATGGCTGAAAAGCACTTATTATGAAATTCTTTTTGCATCGAGTTGAAATCTAACTCTTGACTGTGAACTCTGACCCATACTTCTCAAGTATATGACTGAATCTGAAAGCTGCATTCTGGCTAGATTAATGAGTATAAAAAAGAGGGGGCTCAGGGAATTCAAAAAGAGAGATGAACTACAGAGTGGCAAGGGCATGGGTTTTATAATCCAGCCTGGGTGGAGACAGAACGTTCCATAGCCCCCTTGTGTTATTTTGGAATGTGAGACCTCTCCGTTTTCTCTAAATACATCTAAATAAGCCACAGAGGACAGGGCATATTTACATCACGTATGTTTACACGTATCTCTGGTGTGAATGATTGACATGAACAAGCTAGAATCTCAGAGCTTTGATGTGGGTGTTCTAAGAGCTGTTTGGCCACATGTGACATATATATTTTTTTCTCAAATCCTTAATTTGGCATTTAGGAAAATACAATTATTTGAGTCTTCTGAGGATCCACATGAAATGAGTAACAGAAAAGGAAAAATAAATCAGTTGTTTAAATTTTCTGGTGAGTAACCCAAAGAGTATGTTTACGTATTTCTCTTTGCTGTTCATTATTTATATCATTGAAGAAGAGATAAAATATGGGCTATACAAACTTATGCAATAAAAAAAAAATGTAGTTCCTTTAGGGATATTTGTTTCAGGATCTGCATTCCAAAACTATTTGATTAATAAATCATATTTCCAATTTGTAATATGTATGACGATGTGCCTGGTTAGTATAATTGGATATCCCTTGGCCAAAATGCATGTTTCTTTTTTTTTCTAGTAAAAAATACATATAATAAAATTTACCATCTTAACCATTTTTAAGTGAACAGTATGGCATTATAAATTATATGTACATTGTTATGCAACAACTCTCTAGAACTTTAATATCTTGCAAAACTGAAACTCTGTATTCACTGAACATCAATTCCCCATTTCTCCACCTCTCTCTTGCTCTTCTTCCCAGTATTTTCTAATCTGTATTGAATTCCCATTTGAATTTTCTACTTTTTCAGGAATTAAACTTTATCATAAGGCACATGATAGTATTAATTGCAATATATTACAATTGTATTTAGAAAATAGTATGACACTATCTAATTTCATTTATAGCAACTAGGAATACCATGGTACATGATATAGAAGTTTTGAAGGCTCAACTTGCCTTATAAGATCAGATATCTTACTTATATGCCATACAGTCTGATCTGAAAGTCTGGACACGTGGATGAAAAAAGACTATTTGTGCTTCTTCAAAAAGCAATAGCAGTCTAAGATTG
Organism: Eidolon helvum; assembly: GCA_000465285.1. NCBI lineage: Eukaryota > Metazoa > Chordata > Mammalia > Chiroptera > Pteropodidae > Eidolon > Eidolon helvum. The sequence continues at coordinate 51,134 of KE759297.1, forward strand.
AAATTTTGGGATATTTTATGTTGCTAGACCAAGGATAGAATATTTGGGTTATAATATCTCACAAAAATCCCAGGCTTTGCAAAAATATCTAAAAGTAATAATAGAAAATAAATTCAAAGAACTATCTCAATACTAGCTATAACAATATAAAAATATTTACTATGCCAGTAACTATTATATATTCTTTACTTGCAATGTATCTTTTAATCTGCACCACAACCCAATGTAACTGATAGTGTTATTTCTATAGATTTGCAGATAAAATTTCAAATGTAATGGAAAATGCCTGTGGTTACAAATATGACAAGATGAAGAAAGCAGATTTGAACCCAGGGAGTTTGACAGATTCAGTGTGCTTTGCCACCCCACAACCTTAACTGCTCCTTTGCTTACCTGCTTTAACAGCCTAGATATATTATGTACGGGATTTAAATATAAATATTTAAATAAAAAGTATAAATTGTCAAAAATCTGAGATTAAGAGTAATTATATGTCCTTGGAAATGAATGGTTTATATCTATTTTGTAAATATTTAATACCTAGGAGTAGATAATGCCTTTTGGCTGAAATA
>KE759299.1:0-13171 GCA_000465285.1 Eidolon helvum
TTCCTTAGATTCCTCATATAAATGAAATCATATGGTATTTATCGTCCTCTGTCTAATTTCACTCAGCATAATAAGCTCTACGTCCATCCGTGTCCAAATGGTAGAATTCTATTTTTTTTTAATGGTTGAGTCTTGTATATATGAACCATAATTTCTTTATCCAATCATCTGCTGATGGGCATTTAGGTTGCTTCCATATTTTGGCTATTGTAAATTGTGCTGCCATGAATATTGGAGTGCATAGATCTTTATGTGAAGATCTGTTTTATTTAATTTTAAATAGACGATATAGTCACACGGTTCAAAATTCAAGAGGCATAAAAGAATATTCACTAAAAGTCCTCTCTTCACCCATGTCTTTCAGTCACCCAGTTTCATTTCCTGGAGACAGCACTATCACTAATTGCATGAGTATCTTTTCAGAGAAATTCTATGCTGTATGTACAAAATATGCATCCACAGACATTGAAGTGGTATATGCTGAGGACCCGCTACCGAGCTATGTGGAATGTGCTTCAGACTTGCCTGATTCCCATGTGCATTAACTCTCTTGTACGACCAGCTTGTGCATGCATGAGTGGCTGAGTTGTTTCCACAGGTACACCAGGCAGTGGCAGCAGAGAAGCCCCGGAGCAAAAAGTGGTAGATGTGGGGTACACTGAGTAGAGTCGCCATGAAGCTACACTTGTGCTGAGTTAGTTCCTGAGTGACTGCTTGCTGTAAAAATGTTGATCCAGGAGGACATGATAAAAGGCACGAGAGACATCCAATGCAGAAACCATTTGGGGATGAGTATGCACAACCATTGAGGTTATAAAGGTGCAGGAAACAGTTGTTATAGAAATTCTAGCATAGACTCAGATTGCAATCTATTCCTATTATTCTAGAAAGAGACTTATCTTGAGAATTTTCACTCTGAGATTTGGCCTTTCCTACTATGATGAGTGAATAGGCATTTCTTTTTAAAATACACATAACAAATGTATAATTTTAACCATTTTAAGTGTACAGTTCAGTGGCATTAAGTGTATTCATGTTGTGCAAACTGGTAGAAACTTTCAAATTTTTGCTCATGTGGAAAGTTGCTGTTTTATGCCTTTTTTTTTTTTTTACTTAGACTGTAAAGTGTGTGACTTTGAGGTCTTTCTGTGAATTTGTCTTCTGCAGATCCATGCCATAAAAATCACTAAAAGCTAGTGTTATGTCACGACTTCTAGAACTCCGGATACAGTTGAAAAATTCCAGGAGCAAAAATAATTTAAAATGGCCATTATTTTACTCATTGTTTGGAGAAGTCCCACTTTTTAAAGTATCTAGACATGTGTCATTGTTACTTTTGATAAGCCTGGGCAACACCAAATTGCGCAAAGACCTTTCTCCTAAGCAAAAAGAGTGATTGGTTGATCCATGACAACAATTGGCCTTGGATAAACTCTTTATGAAATAATACACCACCTTCAGATCGTGTTGATGATAATCGGTAGAGATATGATGTATCTAAACATTCCTTGGGAATATACGTAGTTTCCAATTATTGGCTATTTCTAAAGGCATTACTAGAATGCTAAATTCCAGGAACGTGAAGCATTTTCCTCTCAAGAAGCATTTAGTTTTCCTCTCTCTAGGATGAGTGAAGAATCTCTCTGATGGTGCCACACTGCACATTTGTAAACTGGTATATCAGCAACATCAAGTTCGTGGTTGTTTATTGACATGTGTGCACAAGCACACACACAAACGCACACTCACACATACCAATCAGTGGTCAAGGACCTTGCAGAAAGTATTTGTCAAATGTCTTTTCTAATTATCAATAAGTCAAATCACAGTCACCTTCCCTTTTGCTCACATAACAATTTATAAGAGTTGGGATAAATGCTGTAGATTCCTTTCTTTGTTTAGACTGCTATTACTGAATGCCATAGACTGGGTGGCTTATAAACAACGGAAGTTTATTTCATACAGTTCTGGAGGTTGAAAGTCCAAGATTGAGGTACCAGCAGATTCAGTGTCTGAGGAGAGCTTCTTTCCTGGTTCATAGGCAGAGCTTCTTTCCTGGTTCCTGTCTTTTTGCTGTGTCCTCACATGGTGTAAGGGGCAAGAGAGCTCTCTGGAGTCTCTTCTGTAAGGGCACTGACATTATTTATGAGGCCTCCACATTCATGACCTAGTCATCTCCCAAAGGCGCCACCTTCTAATACCACCATATTGGGAATTAGGTTTCAACATACGAATTTTCGGGGTGGGGAGGGTCATCACATTTTGTCTATAGCAGTTTCTAAAGCATCTTGTCTTGGAAATTGTATGCATGACAAAATTTTACTCATTTCACATGCTCATGTTGATAGTCTAATCTTATGTGCTCTTTGGGGAAATAACTTGATATCATGTTTTCTGAATGTACAGGCTGTCATAAAGAATCTGTGCTTGGCATTTGAGACTTTGCAAATGGAACATAAGTGTAATTGTTCAGTGCGTTTTGGCATGTCTGAACTAATCTGAGGATGTTACTTTGTCTGAGGTTTCCTGTGTTTTATCAAAGAGCAAGAGAAATATGCTTCACAGAATGAGGAGCCTGGATATTAGTAGCTTCCAAGTTATTTCTCTGTTGTGTCCTGTTGGATTAGAGTCTTTATTTTGGCCACTGAAATATCAATTAATTCAGTCAAGGAACATTACTAGAAGACTTTATTATAACGTTTATATACCATGCTTAAGGCAATAATTCTCAGCTTCGGCACTATTGACATTTTGGGCCAGATAATCCTTTATTGTGAGGACTGTAGGATGCTTGCTGGCATTCCTGGCCTCTATCTGCTGGATGCAGATAGCTCCCTACTCCAGCAGTGGCACTCAAAGGTGCATCTAGATGTTGGCAAACATCCTCTGGTGGGACAAAAATGCCCACGTTTTAGAATCACTGGCTTACGGGGTATATGCAGGGAAATCCTGATTTAGGGCATGGTTTCTAGTGCTAGTCGCAATGCTTGATGAGTGAATCAAAGACACATAGGACTGTGGCATTGTTAAAATATGGAGATAATTTTATATCAGTTGCTAAATAGACGCTGTTCGGAGTCCTCCAAATTTTTCTCTCACTCTGCCCTGTCTCCTCCATATGACCCGTTTCCCACCTCCCTACTACTATGCAGGATCTGGCATATAAAGGAGACTCCAGCACCTGCCTTATCTATTGATAAGTTTTATGATCTACCTATTATTTTATTATTTACATTTATTTTGTTGTTACCCCTTTATATAACTTAGAAGCAACTAGGCTCATTATATCCCTCAATTCACAGTTGAGTCCTAGAATAGAAAGTCAGATTATTCTCTTGAGTCTGTTGTCTTGATAGAAAAACAAAACAAAACAAAAAGAGCCTATATGTTTCCCTGTTCTACATACACATCATCTCTCTATGAAAATGACTGTGCTTTCCTTACCACTGATCTCATGTTAAACCATATGCTGGCTGCAGTTTAGTTTTAAGATGGGCTCGTTTTGAGGGTCAGTGGGAAAAAACCCAGAGAGAAATTGCTATACAAACTTACAATGTAAACGTAGCTTCAAGTGCGATGTTGACAAAATCTTTGTCAACTTGCACGTAGTAAGAGTTAATGACAGACGATGCTTGGGATCCATCCTCATGATACTTAATGTCATTCGTTGACAAACTGCTCATGCTCTCCACAGCTTCACAGACACTGACAACTGTATTTATTCAGTAGTTATCACGGATCTCGGCCTACATTCTTATTTGCAGGATTATTAAGAATTTAAATAATTACTTGTGCATTCCTTGGATTTCAAGGAATTCTGTTTTGTTTAAATCTGAAAAAAGTCTACTTCTGTTTATGCCTTACATTAAGAATTATTAACTTATTGAATCTCTTAAATATTAAAAAAATTCCTTAAAACATGTGTAAACAAATATTTTACATTAATTTATATATAGTTAGAATTTTAAATAACTATTGTTTCCTGGTTATAGAAATCAATGAAGTATTTATTATTGAAGAAATAAAATAAAGAAAGGAAATTATACTAGCCTTTCACCTAGCAATCCAGAGATAAAAGTTTTTAATCTTTTTGTTTGCATTCTTCTGGATTTTATATCAAATAGTATTTTTATTAAAGCCAAAACGAGAGCACACTCTAAATCCTCCTTTTTCTGCTTAATATAATGTGGGCATAAAATAGTTTTGCATGGTTCACTCACGGTAGCTGTAGAGTATTTTATTGTATGGGTGATCATCATGCATTTAGCCTTATTGATGCAAAATTATATTGATTTTATTTTATATTCAACATTGAGATTATTATTCTTATATATGCCTCTTAGTATACTTGTTCTATTATTTCTGTTAGATCGTTTATTCAGAGTGAAATCATGAAGTTAAAAGATATGTTCATTTTTGCATTTTGGTGTATGTTGCCAAATTGCTCTCCAGAAAAGTCTGCCCCATTTACACTGTAACAAGGCCAGAGTATACCTATACCCCAGATACTTGGAAATAGGTTTTAAATTCATTAAGGCAATAAAATTTTAGAATCTTGAATTGGTTTAATTTGTGGAAGTTGTGATTGCATTTTCTTAAGCAATGATCATAAAATTTAGCATTTTCCCAGTTGAAATCAGTTTAATCCATAATAGAAGATTGTCAGAGTCCAGAGATTGAGGAGAGAGTGAATTACACGTCTGGTTATTGAAAAATAAGATGATATCAATTTACCTTATGAGAATAGTGTCAACGCTATAGCCGAATTGACTTTGGTTTAAGTTTCTCTCTCAGAAATTCTGATAAAGAGTAGTGATGGTATTTAAGGTATTGCATTATTTTTATCATATTCAGGACAAAGAACAATCTTAGCCTCACTTTATAGTGCTTCTTCTGATAGAGTTATTTTTTGAATCCTTTTTCTTCATTTGCTTTTTAGAGACCAGAGCCTAAGTGAAACATTTTGGTTTTGGGTTTGATGTGAGACAGTTTCCAGAAATTGGGACAGTAATGCTCATTTAAAAGATAATGACTCTAGTTGGGCAAGAAGCTCTCTCCTCTGGTGGAGTGAGACCCAATCTAGGGCTGGATCTAGGTAGATAACAGCTAATGACACACAACTTTATTTTTATCCCTGACAGCTCCCATGAGAGACTCCATCCACTGTGACCTCATCTCCTTCTACTCCCTTCCCTAATTCTCCTTCAAAGCCCAAAGGACTCAGCCAATTTACTTTCAGAACTAGCCTTATTAGTGGACCCTCTGTAACTTTGATTTGGTGGGAATAAAGGGGTTAGGAACCAAAATTTTTTTGAGCATTTATGATATTCTTGTACCATATGGAGCTTCTCCTTTTATTTTTATAACAACAACATGAGATAATATATTAGTCAGAGTTCTCTGGAAAACAGAATCATAGGGAATGTGTATGTGTATATATGTATGTATCTATATATCTATATAGATATATCTGTGTATCTGTCTGCCTGCCTATCTATTTATCTATCTATCTACCCCCCCCCCTATCTATCTATCTATCTACTTGTGCGTGAGAGCGCTATTGATTTTATTTTAAGGCATTGGTTCATGCAATTGTGGAGTGGCAAGTCCAAAATCTGTAATGCAGACCAAGAGGCTGAAAACAGACAGGGTTTCTATGTTGCAGTCTTGAAGCAGAATTGTTTCATCCTTGGGAAGCCTCAATCTTTGTTCTTAAGACCATCCATATTGTGGGGGGTAATCAACTCAAGTCAACTAATTGCAAATGTTAATCTTACCCATAGATACTTTCACAGCAACATAGACTAGCATTTGATCAAACAGCTGGGCACCATAGCCTAGCCAAACTGACACACAGAATTAACTATCACAAATGGTTCTTGGAAGCTTAGACAAAGCAATAGCCCGTGCTAAATGGGTTAAGTTTTCAGATGAGGAAACCAAGGCTCAGAGAAATTATGTAACTTTAACAAGTTTCTGCAGTTTGTAAGCTAGTGGTACCAGGATTTAAATCCTGCTCTGACTGACTCCAAAGTTTATAATGTGTTCACTGCACACACACACACACACATACATACATACACACACATATACATACGTACATACATACATACGTACATACATACATACATACACACACTAATCTCTCTTACCTTTTTAGCCTGATCCCTGGAAAATCTATGTCTTCAAAGAGGAAAAGTAATGCAGATCATCTTTCATAATCATTGACATGTAAAGGGGGAGGATGCACCATGGGATGAGGATGAATTGAGTCAGAAAGAAAGGCAACTGTCACAGTAACAAACCAAAATCTCATGATTTTGTTCAGGTCATTTAAAAAAATATTCCACCATTTTTAGACAAATAAAAATTGTTGGATTTGCAGTTGAAGCTGAGTCCTCTGTGCACAGAGCTTACAAAGAAAATTATTAACCACATCAGTTGGCTGAAATATTCCAAAACGTATATTTGGGAACAGCAGTTTACATCCACCTGGAGCATTTTCGAGATTTCAGACTCCTTTCCTACCTTTTCCCCTCTTTTCAGGGAAATTAGAATATTTTATTTTTCATCAGCTGCACCTTACAAAATTGAGTAGTTTGGTAATTTCAGTAGTGGGTTCATTTAGTTTTCATTCTGCATGTATTGAAGAGCTGGTGTGTTCCTTCATGCCACCCTGAAATATAAAATGGGAAATTTAAAAAGTTAGAAATCAAAAGGCATTACTTCATTAGAATACAATCATTCAACACCTAAGTCATCATGTTTTGGCTCTAAGTTAGGAGGCAGCATTGTTATTTCAGAAAAAAGAAGTTTGAGTACAGAGGTAGTTTTCTCGAAAATGTCCACATTTATCTTTTTTTTTTTTTTTTGATTCATAAAGATAGCTTTGAGAGAAAGCTGGAAAATGCCATGAACTATTGACTCAAGAAAATTGCTAATCTAATAGTGAAAGGTCTGTAGGTATTTTCAGATTTGAGGTCCTCTATTGAATGGTTTATACTGATGGGGAATTAAAATCTGAGAATTGACATAGGAGACATTTGATTGGTTTGTAAATTTTATGTAGTAATTAACTTATTTGTAGGTGAATAGTGATTTCTATTCATAACATATGATGGATTCTCTAGATTTCAACATCACCTCCACACCCCTCTGCTATTATGACTGCTTAAATTGGACACACACAGCAAATTACTCATCACCGGAAATCTAGACTTTGTTAAAAATTAATAGCAATAAACACAATTTCTGCTTTTGGAAGTGTACACACTTCCTCAAATTAATTTTAAGGGGGAAGGATCATAAAACAGTATTTCCCATTTTTACTTTATATCTTCCAAAATGCATGTACCAAGAATATTATATACTAGAACTTGAAATATCTTTTGGAAGCGAAAGGCCCCATGTTACATGTCAGTTCTGGCAGAAAATTGGCAAAATGTTCCACAAGAACATTTATGAGAACCAAGAACCAGTCCTTTTAGTTATCTGGCACAAACCTGTCCCTATTCACTGGCCATAAAACGAAGAAAATTGGCTGTATATTCTTGTGAGGTACCACAGAGGCCATAAACATCCAGATGCCTAGACAGAACCACACATAGAACCTACTTCTCCAGCCTAGGAAATAATAAATTGGGTAGTAGAATATTTCAGAGAGAAGACCTAAAAGTTTTAAAAATGAAAATGAATTTTTGAGGCCGAATCTTGTGCTGGGAAGTTTTATTTCTGGGTGTGCTGGCTAAGAACAGCTGGGTAGAGCTGGATCAGTATTCTCCAGGCATTAGGGGATATTTTGAAGTAAAAAAAAAATCTTCAGGGAGCAATAATTCCCTACTTTGAAGTATTCCTAGTTTTATTTCAGTACTACCTCTCTGAAAGCCACTCCCAGCTGCTACCTAGGACCCAGCTATGACCCCAGCCCCCTCAAAGATCTATGACAGTGTCCCAGTTTCGAAAATTTTCTTTTTCTTCTGTAGCCCACGCATTTCCATTAGAGATGTGCTTCGTGAAGCACTGTGCTGATAAGTTAATGTATGCTGTGATGGAACAGATAACCATGCCTAATTTGAAATGGTCTCAGGCTACAGATCTGCATATTTGCCTTAACCTACATATCTGTTTCACAGCTCTCACTCACACTCCATCATTCAGCATCCCTATGAGGATAAAAATGCACTTATATAGAAGAAAGCACTTTGAATCTGAAGAGCAGTATACGAGCAATATTATAGCGAAAGGATATATATTGCACAATTTTGCCATTTCAATTAAACACATAATTATACATACGTACATACATACATACATACATATGCCTCGAAGTCTTCCAGTGACTTCCCATTTCGCTCAGAATAAAATCTAGAATTCTCACCAATGCTTCCATGGCTTGACCCGATCTCTTCTGATAATTCATGTGACATGATCTCCCTTTTGCTCACTCTGTTCCAAACACAGTGACCTCTCTGGCTCTTCCTCAAATAGGTTCGGTGTTTGCCCATCTCAGACTCTTAGCTTTTGCTGTTCCCTCCTCCTGGTACACTCTTGCCCTAGATATTTGCAAGCCTCACTCCCTCACCTCTTTATGTTTTTTTTTCCCCTTAAATGACACAGAATCAAGAGTCTGCTGATCTTCCTATCAAAAACACAGCACCCTCCCCCCGCCCCAACTCTGTCATTCTCTCCCTTTTTACATTTGCTTATTTTCTTCAGGGTTTTTCCACAATTGACACACTATTCATTTATTTTTATTCAAAGCTCCAGGGAATTTTTGTTCCCTGGTAAATCCCCAGCACCTAGAATCATGACTGACACATAGTGGGTATGTAGTCAATGTCTGTTGAATGAATAAATGAAGGAATATTAGTAAAGTTAAGGCTAGGTAGCATTGCTCACTTCTTTTTTGTTTACGGAACAGAGGATTTATGTCTTTATAAAGAACTTTGAAAAAATAAACTTTATTTTTTAGGGCAAGTTTATATTTACAGCAAAATCAAGTCAAGAGGAAGGCACAGAGATTTCCTGTATACCCCTTGTCCCCACAAATGCACAATCTCTCCCACTATCAACATCACACACCAGAGTGGAACATTTGTTGCAGCTGATGAACTTACACTGACACATCATCACCCAGAGTCCCTAGCTTTCATTAGGGTTCATTCTTGGTGTTGTATGTTCTATGGATTTGGACAAATGTATGATGACATGCATCCACCATTAAAATATCATACAGAGTAGTTTCACTGCCCTACAGATTCTCTATGTACCACCTATTCATTCCTCCATTCCTACTAACCCATGACGACTGCTGATCCTTTTATTATACCCATAGTTTTGTCTTCCTAGAACATTACATAGTTGGAATCATATAGTAGGACTGGCTTCTGTAAAGGGATTCTGCAACTGTAAAGTAGTTGAGCTTTGCTAAAACCCACAACCAAACTAAAAGCAATAGATTTATAACCAATGGTTTTAATAAACAAAGCTGAATGAAAATAGTCAATGTTGGTCACATTAAAACATTAAAGAAGAAAATCTCTCAGGTTTAGAAGACAATTGTTCTTAAGTGAGAATCTTTAGATGACATGAGCCATGAGCCTGACTTTAGCAAAAGCACATACACAGCTCTGTGTGTATGTGTGTGTGTATGTATACAGATGTGTGTGTGTGTGTGTGTGTGTGTGGATTTTTTTTTCGTGGTACTGTCAGCCTTATGTGTATAAAGATTATATCTGCTACATCTGTGTTAACTGGTCTGAGCCCCAGGCTTGCTGCTTCCTCTGTCTACACTCAGCTGAGTCACTTCATCTTCCACAATTTCAGCATTCCCACATCTGAGATAACAGGTTCAAGCTTAATGACCTCTATTGTGCTTCCTGGACTGATGTGTCTTCACAGCACTTCTTACAAATGAATTGATAAATTAATTTTGTAGTGAGTGGGTTTTTTTTTTTTAAATCATGTACAGTATACAGATACTATTATAATCTCTTTGAGTCAAGGGACCATGTCCATTTTCTTGATTGCTGTCAATCCAGCATTTAATGTCTGACACAAAATAGGTTCTTAATAAAAATCTATTGATTGAATACATGCCCTAATGCATGAATGAATAAATGAATGGAAGTGATTCTAAAGAGGGTGTCCGCAATTTGTCTTGCTTACTTTTTGGTAACTTGTTGGAAAGAGGGCATCATCTTCCTTTGAAATCTGTGGACCTTATTTTATTTTTAAACTTAGGCCTTGAGATGTCATTATATCAATGGACTCATCTGAGTAGCTTTCTTTTTTGTCTCCTTAATATAAGTAGAAATGCTGCCTCTGCTATTTTAGTTTTAATGCCATCTCACAGTTACAGGGCCTGGATTACTTAAATCCATGCTTAGGACATTAAAGAAAACAAGAGTGTTTTTATTTCCAAAGACATACTTCACACCTGATGACATGAAAACAGTGCTGCCTGATCGGATTTTCCCCTAACAAATGAAGACCATAAAGAGGACTTATGTCCAGTATCATTTCTTCATACTCCAACAACTTGTGCATCCGTGAGTTACCGTCCGCCTCTTCACCAATAATAAAATGCAGCTTTGCTCTAGACAGAATTCAGGTTTCTTTCGGCTAAAAATATATGACTCAAACGATGGATATTTGCATCCATCCCTGGGAGGCAGGCACGTGTGACCATGACCTGGGTAAAACATAGCTGTCAAGGCAAAACTGCAGCAAGAGAGGCTGAAGCCCTGCTTGAGATATTCTTGCTATTTAACCACTGGCGTCTGAAGTTTGAAGAGAAGAATGGAGGTAGGACATTTATTATTACTCCCTTGTCCCTTAGACCAGTGCAGTCAGCTAAGCAATTCACTGCTAATGGCATGTCTCAGGGTCATTAACTATCTGAAACATTTCAAAATTAATGATACTTCATGTAATTACGAATTTTTATTTTGGGGGGTTAATATCTGAGGAAGGAAAATCTTAGGAAAAATGTTGGCTCCTATGGCATTTTGAGGCAGAATGATTCTTTGTTTTACGTGATTGTCTTTTATGATGCACAAATGCCAGTAGCATCATCACCTGGCATTTGTCAACTGCAATCTTACCACACTGTTCCAAAGACCCCCGGGCCTGGGCGGTGGTATCCATACCACCCCTCACTGTGAGTGCTGCTTGTTAAGGAAGGCTGTATAGAAACAGAGAAGAAGGGACGGGAGAAAGTTTTTGATATAATCACTTCAAATTTAAGAACTTCGAGCCTAAATCTAACTTTTCTCTTATTGGAGCATTTGGACAACTACATTCTATACCTTGGTTTGTAGTTCTGTAAAGCACATTTAATAATGAATTCAACATATACTTTTACTGCGTGCCTATACTGCCCCCAGGTATTAGGTATAGATTTATGCATTAAACGAGTGTGCCCCTCTAGTCTCAGGGAGCTTATAGTCTAGTGGAGAAATGGGACAGATCAGAAATCAGCGAACAAACATTTAATTCATCTTGGCGTTAAGTGCTGTGAAGGCAAAACACAGGAAATAGTGATGAAGAGTAATGGGAAGGGGAAATTAGAGACTTATTCAGATCAGGTTGTCAGAAGTTTTATCTTATGGTTTAGTGTTTAAACTAAGACCTGAACAATGAGAAAGACAGGGATCAGCATGTGCAAAGGCCCTGAGGTTGGAAAGAGCGTGGCAATAACAACCTAAACCAATTGTGTAGAGAAGTAGCATAAGGCAGTAGGTAAGAACAAGGGCTTCAGGGTTTCAAGTTGGCTCATTACCAGTGACTTCAAACAAGTCTCCTCTTCTGTGTCTGTTTCTTAACCTAAAAAATAAGTGTTATGTAAAAATATTCCTATGATGCTTTAACCCTCTGAGAATATGTGATTCTTTTTATTGGCTTATTCATCCTTGAAAGCTGCCATGCAGTAATTTATTAGTCCCTCATAGGATCACAGAGCTAGAAACGATCTTAGAGATCACTTCTCTAACACCTTCATTTTATTTGTAAGAAAATAGTGGCCCTGGAGAATTTTTCACTGTCTCGAAGCTGGTTAATGGTAGAGTTGAAACTGGAATTCAGGTCTCCTGCCTGCTTTGTCACATAAATATCTAATAAAACCAGAGTAGTTGAGAAGAAACTCTGGTCTATTTTAATATATTAAATGACTCATATGCAGATTTTTTTTTTTTTTTTAAGAATGAGTGTTTCAATCAGGGCAAGAGACAAATGGCACACTCAAACTGGGTAATTGAGGAGAATGTAATGAAATACATGGGTAGAATTCAGGGCAGTACCCTGGGCTAGTGTCAATGGGGAAGTTTTACCAGCCTCAGGCCTGAAGGGGCCAGAGGAGAGAGTGAACAGACACAGCTGTTTGGAGCTGGCATCCCATGGGAATTGAGACTTTTGCTTGAGAGCCACAGCCCCAGAAATTCGTCAGGTGAATACCTTATCCTTTTCCCTATTTTCCTTCTGATCTCCTGGGTGGGCCTCCTATTAGCCAACCTTAACCAGAAGCCCAACAGGTAAGGGAGCTCGTTGATCCAGTCCATGCAGTGTAGACTCCTGGGGCACAGACAGAGGGCTGGAGACTGGATCTGGAAGAGTATGCAAAACAGAAAGATTTAATGCAAAGGGTCCTTTTACCTTTTATTTCTATTTGATATTTTATTCATCTAACACTTATGCCATGCTATATATTTGCTCAAAAATCATATGACGAAGAGATGTTTGGCCCTTATTTTGGTTTCTACTCACATAAAAACTTGAAATAAATAATGAGTCCATCTAAAGAGTTGATAAAATTATTCTCTCAATTCATTTGGCTAAACAATAGTTTCATGGAAGTACCATTCTATAGCTACTTATTCTTTATTGAGAGAAATGTGTTAGTCTTTGAAATCATTGTATTTTGTATGTAGGACAGAATGCAGTTGCCCATATTGAGATTAAATTGTTCACTCTTGGCATGTCTAATAGACTGAGTTAGGAAGCAGATCCTCCAACATTTTACTTGCATGAGATTATGAAGTCTCCTGGGCAAGGTTTATTTTACTGGATGAAAGGGCCAGAATTATCTCCTCCCAAATATTTCAGTCTTCAGAGGAGAGTGGGATTATTATTATTTTTTTTAATAATAAAAGCACAATATCTATCACTAGAATTT
>KE759299.1:13219-24956 GCA_000465285.1 Eidolon helvum
TAGATATATGTCTAAGTCTGAGGGAGAGGAGAGAATGTTATAGGTCAAAATCGAAAGCACTATTTTCACAAAATAGCCCCTGAGATGTTAGGAATGCAAAGTATTGCTGCTTTGAGCCGAATGGCTTCAGTAAAACAAAAAGAGATTTTTCCATTTAGCCCAGAGTGAGGCATTTTCTTGGTTTGTTTAGGAGAAAAGCGAACACAAGAAGCTCTAGCATATTGGTGGCTCTACTTTTTCAATAGTCCAGGCTTGGGAGAGGGAGAGGGAGAGGAGGAGGGGGAGGGGAGAGAAGGCAGCTCGGAGGTGAAGAAATGCGCGCTCTAATTACATCCTGAGGTCGCCCAGGTACGTCCTGTGTCCAGAACACACCTGGGTTCAGCTGTGGCCTTCGTAGCTAGAGGCAGACACAGCATTCCAGTTATTCTCCACGATGGCTCTGCCACTGTGGCAGTGACATTGTAACATTGAAGCTTCTGCAGTAACAGCAATACTGGTGGCTGGGCATAGCAACCCAATTCACATATCTTATTGGTGGTTCTCAGCAGCATGGCGGTGCCAAATGACCTTCATGCAATCTAGTTGTTGGCAGATGTCTAGCCAATAACATCAGTAAAAGGGAGCTAGAGAGAAAAAAACTGGAAGATGCAAACTGGTAACTCAGAGGCCATAAGAAATACCCTCTGGGGATCCCCAAATATAAGTTGTAGTTTACTGGAGTCTAGAAGTCCTACAATAGCAAATAAGGCCCAAGATGGAGAAATATGATTCTTTATTAGACTGCTGTGGCCTGGAGAAACACAGACTTCACAAATATTTTAACTTGACATTCATGCATATATAGCTTAGTGCTGGGCAAAAACTTTATTCCTTTATTACTGTAGAACTCTGCTGTTTATGCAGAATTATCTGGAACACTATTGTTAACATTTTTCTCATTTAGAAATCCTGTCCTACCTCTTCTAATATATTATTATTGTCTGGTGGCCCCTTCTGTATGTCCTTAGTTATAAGACTTCTGTTCAGCTAGTCTTTAGGTGATTCTCAATGATGGTTTTCTGTAGTTTAGTTGTAATTTTGTTGTGGTCCCGAGAGGAAGCAAACACAGCATCTACCTACTCTGCCATCTTGACTGGAAGCTGTCTGATTTAATATTTTGTTGCTTATATGTATTTTTTAAAAACTCTGCGGAGATCTGAGTTTCTAAAAAAATGCATAACCAAAAACCAACAACCAATTCCATGGGAATATTGAGATATGTACAAAGTAGACACCAGTTTCTGCAGTTTTCATTCATGCTTACCAACATTCATGACTATTCCTTTGAAATTGGTTAAAAGTCCACATCATTTTACAGATAACCCTTTCCTTTATACCTTTTCCACAAATATTGACTCATTCCTTTGTGCCAGCCAAGAGGAAATATAGAGCATCCACAGAAAATTAATTGTGGTTTCTGTACAGGTAAAACTCATGACCTGGGAGATAATTGGGTGAAGTTTTCTGCTGGGACCAGGTGCTGTAACAGAGATAAAAGGTGCCTTTTACTCTCTGTTTCATGATGCTGTACATAACAACTGGAACCGATGGAGACTAAATGATGAATTGCAACAGAAGTACAAAGTAAAGTGTATGAGTCATTAAAATTGTTCAAACCTGTATAATCATCCACTTGGAACTCAAGCCATGGAAAAGTAGCTTCATTATCAGCCCCAAGATTGCTCTTCCAAACAAAGAATAAATATGTATATATTTCTTTGCAGCATTAAAAGGTTATTCTCACTGAAAGCTATTTTTTGGGATTATGAAGTGATACATTTACAGTTAGTAAACCTGCAAATGAGGACAATAATAATACATATATCGTGGGATTGGAAGATTAAATGTAATTAAATATAAAGTGCTTAGAACAGTTCCCAGCACCCCCTTACACTCCCCTCAAAAAACAGCCATTATTATTATTAAGATTTAGGGTAACATATTTATAGGGATGATTCCATCAAGAATTAATCTTTTCAATGGTATTACTGCTTTTCAGAACTTGGATAAATACACTATTGTTCCCTATACACATCAAATAATAATAGCACAAAAGTTGGTAGCCATTTTATGACCTTTTCTAGCAGTTTTAATCTTTTTTTTGGTTTCATTTCAGAATATTCTGTGTTTTTTTTTCAATATACCCTGAAGAATCTGTAATATGAAAGCTATGGCACCTTATTTTAGTAAAAATGCTTTTAGTGAATCTTTTGGACACTGCTTCTGAAGTCTAAATTATATTAGAATCCATTCTATGGATTTATGATTTATGAAATAATTTTCTCATACTCAGTTGGCATTCTTTTTCAGTAAAAAATGAGCTCAATTTCCATCTGAGGAATTATAAAAGTGCCTCTCCCAAGCTGGCATGTTGTCTTGTTCCTACTGAGTCATCAAGATGAGCGTATTCATTTACTTGAGTAGACATGTGTTAATAATGTGCTTAATGACACAATCTAACTGTATTTGGATTGACGTACATCATCAATAGAGAGCTATGAAACTGTTAGCCTTTTGTCCAGCTCTCTAACCCATATCTTGGATTAGGGACCCTACTTATAATATGCTATTCACTATAATCTCTCTTCCTTAAAGGTATCTTAACATTCTGTAATGTTAAATATTATTTGATGACTTAATATATTCAATCATTTATTTCATGTTCTAAATATCAGGTAGATACCCCCTGGGGACTACAAATGTTCAAGAAATAGTCCTTATTCTCAAAGAACTTATGGTCTCATTGGGGAGACAGACATTTAGCAAATCTGTGACCAGAGGTATATATAAGAGGGGTACAAAATAGGTACAAAAAGGGACAGAGGTAGAAATCAATTAATTCCTACTGGAGAAATGATAAGGCTTCGCTTCAGAGTATAAGCCCTGTAGCCACATCTGGAAAGCTGAGCAGAGGTTCCACAGAAGTGAGAAGCCTATCCCTAGGTGAGGAGGTGAGGGAGTTTGCCTCATGTGTTTTGGAGGTGGTGAGAGACTTGGCGGTGGGTCTCCAAATACATTTTTACCACCACAAAGTAAAGCAGAAAGGATCGAACTTGATGACTTAATTCTTCTAAACTACTTCAATGTTCTTCTCAGAGAAAGAAGATAATACACAAGATGTGTGATAATGAAGACACTAACTTAGAATAAGGTACAAAAATGGGAAAATCAGATCACTTGATTCTCTTTGGCTTTTAGTCAGGAAAAATTAAATTACCCATCTCAGCTCTCTTATTCACTTATCACCCATGACCAGATGCAATTCAAAAAATTATCCCTGCCTTCTCATCATACTAAGACGTGGCACATACTCAAACATGGCTCATGACTGGGTTAGAAGAGGGGAAGCAGAGCGGAAATGGGAATCAGAGCCTAACTGTGAATAATTTTTAAAAAACCAGTTATTCCTTAATGTATCTAGAGAAGGCGAACATTCCCAACATGCTACTGCAGTTCCGAGCATGTCTGTGGGTTCATTTTCCATCATTAGTGAAGGTATTCAACATTAGGTGAGGTAGCAACTTGATCCACTGAATACTCATCTGGAAACTTGCTTTGGAATTCTTTTCTTGATGAAGATTAAATATCTTGGAACGAACGGGGACCAGGTTAAGACTTGACCATGAGGTATGTGGTATGTGGTATACTTTGCCCCCTGCCAAAATGAGATGTACTTTAGTGGAGCTTGCAAATGAAGTTCATGAGAAGCACAAACGTTGTGCGTCACTTTCAGTATTCCTCAGGAATGTCTCACTCACCCAGTTAGCGTGGCCCTGTGAATGCTGCTGGCTCCATTCCACTCCCGTCAGTTCACTAAAAGCAATTTAAACACTGCCCAGCATGGCCCTCTAATTCTCTCTGCTGTTGAGTTGGTACATTCCTGTTAGAGGGGAGTCTGTCTGACTCCAAATCATGGACTTCAGGAGAATGAGATGAAATGTCCCTGCAAAGGTCACCAGCCACTAAGATGGCTCCTGAGGCTCTCACCTGCCCTGGGTTTGTGCCCTTATGGAATCCCCTCCTCTTTTATGCAAACTGGGCTTAGTGACCTGATTCTAAGGAAGAGAACATGGCAAAAGTGGTGGGATGTCACAGCTAGGTTAGGTTTTAAAAGTCCGTGACTCCCCCTTGCTATGTTTTGCTGGCCCGCTCTCTCACTCTGTGGCTGTGCTTGCTTGCTTGCTCACTCTGGATGATGCATTTTGAGTTGCCCTACAGGGAGGCCCATATGGTAAGGAACCGAGGGTGGTCTCTGGTCTAAAAGCCTGCGAGGAACAGAATCCTATCAATGACCGTTTATGCATGAGCCAGGAGGCAGATTTTTCCTCAGTTAGGTATGGAGATGACTGCAGCCAGTGAGAGTGTTGAGCCAGAAGACAGAGCTAAGTCATGCCCAGATTCCAGGACTGTAGAAACTGAGCTAATAAATGTTGTGTCGGGCCACTAAGTTTTCAGGTAACTGATAATTATTACACCAGCTTATGGAAGTGGTAAGGCTTGGAAATGGGGACACAAAGTTTGGAAAGATAATATATATGTATTTTTATCTGAATCACCAACCTAGATAGAATCTTTACGACAGATGTTTTAGGTTATACTGTTTATGATCATTGCAACAACCTGGCAAGGGTGGTGTTGTTCGCATGTTTTGGATAAACTGAGATTATGGAAACCCAGTTACTTGGCTCAGAACACATAGCTAGAAGATGGCAGAGAGGAGAGAGAAATCCAAGTCTCTCTTACTCTGAAGCCTTAGTTCTTTCCTGTGCATTAATGAGTTATAAGAAGCAAGGGCAGTGTTGGGACTAGGGTGACAATCAGAATCACCTGTAAAATCTTTTTAAAGCTAGTTATGCCACTTTTCCTTTTTAGAGGTCCTGACAGTTCGAACTGAACCATCCCACACAGTGGGCTTGTACCAGAAGAACATTGAACTTACATACTTCAGTGATATTCCTCGCATTTTGGGCCTATAATTAGAAAATTTAAATTGCATATTTCAACCAGGTTCTGATTGGGGAGCTGGCAATCCTTAGCAGCCTCCCTGGTGGTTAGGAAGATGATCATGTAACTCTGACATTCTAGTGTGAGGTTGTTCTAATTAAGTTAAAATAAATCAATAGCACCTAGAGCTCCATTATTTAATGGGCTCGTATTGTGTGACGTGTGCCTAATCCTACCTCAGTTACAGCCTCAAACTGACGGAATGGGTCTAGCTGCACAAGGACAAGTTGGGAATAGTGTGGATGAGTGGTGGGTGCTGCTTTCATTTGGTGGTGAGAACAAGATTATGAAATAATAGAAGTGCACACCTCAGAAAGATGTGGGTGGCCCTGGGCGCTCCTGTGATGGAGCTAAGTGAGGCAGCTGAAGAACTGATTAGTCTGACAACAGGCTGTGCTCCTCCTGTCCTACCAGCTCCTGGACCAGGTCCAAGGTCTCTCATCCAGATTTAGCCCTTCAGGTCTTATAATATCTTCCCTACCCCTGGCCCTAAGCAGAGAAGGCCTGAGTGGGCTTCTCATTGCTCATGGTCGTCTTGCAGGTCATAGCCTTACTTCCACAGCAGTGGCCTTGTCACACATAATTTTGGTGGACATCACCATTAAGTGACAAAGTCCATAGTTTCTCCTGGACAAGATGACTGTAGTGGCTTCTTCTTCAACTCCATCCTGCTGCCTCATTGCATTTTGCATGGAGGATTTTTCTATAGCAGCACGACCCAAATAAGTAGCCACTAGCTATATGAGGCTATGTAGCATTTGACTAGTGAGACTGAGAAACTGATTTTTTTCATTTAGTTTAATTTTAATTCATTTAAATTTAAATAACCATATGTACCTGGTGGCTAATATGTCAGATAGCACAGTCCTAGAGGCTATCATCTCTATTCTTTGGTTAATTTTTTGTTAATTTTTTTTGGCTAATATTTATAGAACGTTTTCTAATTGCCATGCACTCTACTTAGAATTTTGCATGTATTCATCCAATTTTCACAAAACCTGAGGAAGCCCATTATATGATTTACAATTTCCAGAGCAGAAAGTTGAATTTTTGGAGAGATGAAGGGGCCTGTTTTAAATCTACAAGTAGGATACAGGATTAAAAAGCAAACAAATAAATAACAACAACAACATCAAAAACAACAGAACAAGTCTCTCTGGCACTAGGCCTTTGTTTCCTCTACAGAAGAAGGAGGCTAAATCAGCAGGAATGGGGTGTGAAGCAAAATAAACACAAGACAATTAAAATATAACCCTTGTTATAATGGGTTGTTTCTTTTTATTGCTTACTGAAAACATTTTGGCCCCAGCAAATACATTAGTTTTTAAATAACCACATTTCAAAGCTTTCACATCACATACTATTTTCTCCCAAGATGTATCACCTATGAAAATCATCATCGAGTTCCAAAAGGCTATATTGAAAAATGCACATTTATGCTATTGTGACTCTAAATATAGATAATAAAAATACTCATCTATTGTAGATCTATGGGTTTGTGATATACCTTATGGGAGGCCATAAAACAACTCAGTATAGAGAGATGGTGTGGATTGAAATAACTCCTTCGTGGGTAATGTTTGCAGAACGTAGGAGGTACACAATAAATGTTTATTGACAGTGAAGATGACGAGAATTCAATTTCCACTGGTCTTTCCTCTCCATTTTTCTTAGGAAATATGTGATGCATTTGCTACCAACATTCTGAAAGTCACAGAGACCCTGGCACTTTGAGTTTCATGGCTGCTGTGTAATTGGATCTGATCATATTTGCATAGGAGAGATAAATTAAAGCGTATGTACTGTTAAGATTGTGTGAAAATCTCAGTCATTAGAATAGGCTACAACTCTTGAATACATTGCATCTTCATAAACAAGAAAATCATCAGTGCCTAAAAATCAAGCAAGTCATTCAAAACAAACCTAGCTTTTAGATCTCACTGGCAGGTAAACCATATTTTAGTCAGATCAATGTATTTGATATGATTTGAAAGTAAAATATGCTACTTATATTAGCTGCTAATAATTTCCTAACAAGTATGGGGAACAATAATTTATACCTTAAGATATTGCTTTTGATTGTTTTATTCAGCAAAATTCTTACCGTTGTTTTGGGATTTCACTGAATTATGATAATGATGTTGGATTAAACATTTTAGATTTAATTGCAAAGTAATACAAAAATTTAATCATCTATTCTCCAAATTTTCTCATTTTTAAATATATGAAAGGACCAACATAAAAATATAAATGTTAATGTCACTTGCAGCAAATTATGGCACATTAGAATTTTTTATTAACAACTTTTTCAGCTAAAGGTAGGCACTTTATAACATTTGGATTTTGGCAGAAGGCAACAATTAGATGTCAATATCTTAACATTTCTATTAACTATGTAACTTTTTAAAGGGAATAGATTATCAAAATATCACAAAAGAGAAACAAAATTTGCCTAAGCTACCTATGAATAGAATTCCACAGAACAGAATCCAAATGTCATTTTCCCTCTTCTTTTGTAAACTTGTGTTTATTCATAATCAAGTGCTGAGTTTTACTTCCTGATATAAAATCCCATGGGAATATTTGGCTTCTAATCTTTTAATCAGAAGTGAAGAATTTATTGCTTGTGGTATGATAGTTTTTTTTTTTTCACAGCTGGAATCTTTGTCATAATACTCTAATTAAAGTCGGATGATTTTTAGGTGACAGAAGCTGGTATTGAAGAGTTCTTGGCTTCAAGCAGCTATTGAATCCCTTTGATCCTGTTTTAACTCTCAAATTAAATAGATAAGATTCAGCTGTTCTAGTTGTATTCATTCTTGGGGGCATAGAAATTTACCTTGTACCTACCTAAAATATGAGCAGAACTTTTGAGGGCCCAATAGAACTTCTGCTATTTGCTTTAGAGCATATCTCTACCAGATAGTCAGCCAGGTTCTATTTGAAGTCTTGATAACAGGGCCTTTCACAAAAGCTCCAATTGCTCTTTTTTATACGGAAATCAAAGTTACTTGTTCTTATTCTGTAACCAAAGGTCCTGTAGCCTCCATCCAGTGCTTCAAACAGTATAAGGCACAGAGTAGATTCTCATGCACTTGATCTGCATTTATTGATGAATGAAGGAATGAACAATTCTGGGTCTGACTTTTTAAAGTGGCATGGAATATAGAATTCAGTGGTTTCTTTGTGTAGTCCAGGCTATTTTCCTGTCTTACATAAATTGTCTCTTTTTCAGGATCGGTATTGAAATTTCCTTAAGCAACATGATTTTTGGATATTTTGTCTGTCTCATTACTCTTCTCTGAATGTGCTTATGTTGATCAGTAGATCTTTTCAAATGTGGTCCCATCGAACCAAACATAACACTCCAGATGGGGTCAGCTCTGAGAAGGTACAAAACCCTGTCTCTCTTCGCCTAGACATTCCACTTCATATGTTGTTTGACTCAAAAGGAGTATTTCTTAGAGCTATATTTTTCTGTCTGTTTCTGAGTAGGCATTTATTCCGGGCAAGACCTTAGATTGGCATATAGTCTGTTCTGGGAGAAGGACTGTTTCCTTGAATTTCCAGGATAAGGAGGAGGCGGAGAATGCTGTGCTGAAGGCTGTGGAGTTGGAGAGTAGGGAGGAGGCAGTTCTGCACAGTGTTGCATCTCGTGGTCATAGCCATAAGGGGGTGGTGCCACTAAAAAAGAAAATGAAAAGGCTATCAGGCAGTTGGCAAATATTTGAGTGTCTACCCTGTTTAAGCCACTGAGTACTTTGGGAGGAGATATAATTTTTGTCTGCAAAAATCTTAGTTTTGTCAAGCCGAAGGCACACATATACAAAAGGGCGAGGGCTATAAAAAGTGGTCCCATTGACCAATGTACTTATAATTGGTGTCTTAAGGTAATTTTCTTGGACATATGTTGAAGATGCAGAGAGAAAAGAGGCTAGGAGAACATTCCAGTTTGAGCAAAAGCACTAAAGAAGGAGAACATTTTTGTTCAAAGCAAAAAATACATGGAGGTGAGAAATGCGAAAGACTTTGAGGAATCTGATTGTATCACCACCATGGTGAGCTTCGACTATCACATAAGGAGTGTGTGATGTGCAATTATCAGAGATGTTTTGAATATACTAGTGAATATGCTTTGGGAAGATGGCTCTTTGTGGTATTGGATTGAGGTCAAACAAATAAAAGGCAATATGATATAAAAGTATATGTGAGGGATTATAAGGGATTCATGCAATGGGGGGTGGGAATCATAAGAGCCCTTAGGCAGCTAAGTGCTTAGGTGATGACTGGGTAGGTGGAGAAAGGGATGGAGAGTGAAATAAGGTGCGAAGGTATTGGGTACCCAGTACTGGGCTCCTGTAATTTAGAAGGGCATGAAGCCATTACAGGAATAAGGGGCGGGAGGTGGAGGACAAATAGGTTTGCGAAGGGGGATGAGGAATTTTGTTTTCCAAATTCTATTTGAAAATCTTTCTTAATTTTTTAGTGTAATATATGTTGGTATGTTCTTAAATCACATTTAATAGACTTTATTATGACTATATATGGATATCTATTTTGTAGTGATCTCAAGCCCATCGCTAGGATTGGGAGAGAGGTAATCCTTGAATACTCCATGTTTTTAAACACCAAATCATTCTGCAGCATCTCAGCAAACCCTCCACAAGCCCTCTGATGACTTGCCAGTAGTTGAATCATCATCAAGATCATGATTCCAGCTGGAATTGACATGCCTTAATTACTTACTAAATCACAGGCTACTGAATGTCTAAATGTAGCCTAAATCACAAGACGAGTGTCATAATAATTCCAAAAACAACAACAACAAAAAAGCAGGCTTTTAATATTGGAATGGTAGGAAGGAATAAGCAACATTTCAACAAACTTATTTCTAAGATGTTTTCCAAATCGTGCTTTTACAAATAACACTGTGATAGTATTCTGACCGATATGCATGTACAAACACTGGGCCTCACCCTACATGCAAACACAAAGTGTGTTTCTTCTGGAATGCTTTACTTGGCTATCTTTACCAGAAGCTTTGAACCATTTACTGCCCTGCCTATATTCAGGGATTTGAGAAAGCAGAATTGAGTCAACTGAGAGAAGAGGAAGATGGAGACACAGAACTGGATGGGGTGTCCTCCAAGGACTTCTCTGGTGAGCAAAGGCTTTGCAATTCTCCTGTGAGTGGAGCAGGCTGAGGGCTCACGACAGAGGAAACAGCTCTGTAGAGAAAGCAGCAATGACGGCAACAGCTTCTCCATGGCTAATTTAGACCTTTGGAGGCGGGGCTATTCCAAGGTTTGTTTTGTGCAACAAAATGGAGTAACTCCTGTGGAGTCTAAACACATATTCCCTTTGTATTATGCCCACTCCTTTGCCTCACTGTATCCAGGAGCACTGAAACAAAGAGATTTAAACTTTATCCAAGTCAAAAATTCAGCCTCCATGCAAAATGAGAAGTTACAGCTGGTACCCATTGAACTGTTTCTTATGAGCATGTGGTTCTAAGTTGTTTTTATACGGAAGCTTTTCCTTGCTTCCCTCATGAGGAGCACACACCGAATGATTCTACAGATTGACGCTGTATCATTCTCTGTCATGAAGCCGCAGTGCGTGTTTATGTCTCTGTAACGAAGTGTTTATGTTTTGCCATCTGCATAAAAACTGCTGGAGGACATTTCAGTGAGATTCCCTATGGCTTATACAGCTGCACTTGAACATGAAAACCGAAGATATGAAACAGTGTTCTTTCATTCGTATAGCCTTTGAATTTTGATAAGGTGGATAATATAAGGCTGAAGAGCAATATTTTGAGGACTATCCATCATGAAATAAACATGGCACATCTTTATAGTGCCAGCTACCGGAAGACATTTTGAAATAATACTTGTGTAACTGTGGACCGTGCCATCTTTCTTTGTGGCAGATAATAAGGTTTCACTAGGAAGTAAACTTTTCAAGGTATGAATTTTTAGAATTCTAGATTAACTCTTAAGGTGGTTTTGTTCTTCAAGGTTAAATCATCTTTAAAAGATGTATGGATGCAGGTGGAGATAAGGTATCTTTGAAATTCTTTCGTAACCGATATTCCAATTTTCTGATTTAAGTAGAGCAAACATGTCATTTATCTTTAATGTCATTAGTTGTCTACAATATTAAAAAATTTAAGGATGCTATGGAATTTACAGAAGACTTTTAATGTTTTTCACTCAGGCCAACATTTCTAAAGCAAATGTAAAGGGAAGATACACGGTGTTATCAAAACTATACAACATTATTTTAGAAAATTTGGAAGCACAGGATAATCTTCTATAATTTTGCCACCACAATTTAACAATTATTTTTATATATTTTCCCCATTATTTGTTTTTTATATCCTTGTAGTTATGTAAAACAGTATAGCTTTTTTTACTTTTTATTATAACAATCTTTTTCATTCTGCTATACATTCTTCATAAACTTTATTGTTAATAGCTGCATATTATTCACCTGGCCATTCACTTGCTTTGAGAGTAACAGTTTTTTTACTATTATAAATAATGAAGTGGTGAATATCCTTCTACACATAGACTTTTCATTATTTTGAATTAGTTCTTTAGAATAAAATTCCAGGAATAAAATTCCAGGACTCAACTAACTGGCTATCACTAACTATTTTGGTTATTTAATAGTGAAAAAAATATAGCTC
>KE759299.1:24990-39850 GCA_000465285.1 Eidolon helvum
TTTTTTTTTTTTTACATTTCTTCAATAGTAGCTAGATTTGATGTTGTTCTATATCTTGTTTACTATTTGTAATTAACATTGAGTGATTTTTTTTGTTTTTGATTGATAATTTATAAACTGAGATCTTAATTAGCATTAAGATATAATTAAGATAACAAGATATAAACACATTACAATATTATATAATGTGTATGTATCTCTTTCTAAAAATAATTCTTTGTCAAAATGGTTAATTATTTTTACCTTATTGACATCTTGAAGTTTAAAACTTGTATCTAACAAAAATATGGTTCTTTATCTTTTTGATTTCTTCTGGCTTGTTTTCAAGCTTAAAAATGAGTCTTCTCTTTCACATATTTGATATATAACCAATCTGTTTCTCAATTTTTCCATTTAAATCTGTATAGTTAATGTTTCCTTATTTCTGCTATTTTACTTGGTATATTTTTGCATAAAGGTTTATTTTTTCCTAGGTTCTAACTTTTGGTTAAGCCACATTATCTAAACATGGATTCTTAATCCTCACTTTTTACAGTTTTGCTATCTCTCCTTTACAGTTTGTAAAATTTTAATCTACTTGCTCTCTTCCAATAAACAAGGGCATATCTTTTTGTACCAGAAACACCTCATTTTAATTACTATTGATTTTTAAATGGTTTAATATCTGGTAGAACAGGGAAATCTCATGACATTTTTTAACATGTTTTTTTAAATTTACTTTTTATTGACATATAACATTGTATAAATTTAAGGTATATGATGTGTTAATTTGACAAATTTATACACTGCAATATTGTTAATTAAGCAGGGAGACCACTAGACTGAGGTGACTCAACCAAAATCTAAGTTCGTAAATGCGTCAGAGTTACAAATCAAAATGCTAAGGACAATCAATCACATGTAGCCAACTAAGCATTAAGCTCTAGCCAATCAAATAAATTTCCTTTCTTTGCTTGCATGCTTTCTCTATGTAAGGTGGAGTGCCCCGAACAAATTCCTGTTTGGTGCTGTCTGATTCTAATCGATTTTTGCTCAAACTGTTAAAAATTTTAATATGCCTTAGTTTATCTTTTAATACACTTTAGCATTGGCTAACACCTCTATCACTCATGACTTATAACAACATTAATATTATTACTGAGAGAAAACCTTCTCCCCAAACCCCATGACTCACCATTCACTAGAACCACACTCAGAGCCCACAGAGCTCCTGACAAGAGCTCCACGGCCTCCACCCCACCATACAAACATAGCCCTTCCCATGCTCCTCTGCAATGGCCTAAGCTGCAATTCCAGAAAGGATGATATCATTAGAACCTATTGTTTCTCTTCCCCTTGGAAAACTTCAAGATAGGTCGAGTCACATTTTATATCCCTCTGTCCCCATGAGAAGAACAAGCTCCTGGAACAGTCTACATGGTGGATCTTTAACTATGGAAGCCTTTTCATTATCTAATCTTATTAATTATCCAAATTTTCTCAGCCCCTTTCTCTGCGCTCAGAACACAAAGTGTGTCATCAGAAAAGTCTTTTGTATCCTCATCCTCTTTTCATCCCTTTACATGTTATTCTAGCTCAGAATACGAGGACGTTTTCTTCTGATTCTATCTGTTTTCTCAGTGAAGTGAGATCTGCTGAGAAATCATCGGCTGAGAGTGAAAAGGGCTGAGTGGTATTTTGAATTTTGAGAAGAGAGAAGAATGCATGAAACAGTTATCTCTGGGAGTGAAAATGAACATTCATTTTACCTTTCTATTTTACATTAAATCTGATTTTCAAACCACTGTCTATTCTCCCTCTTTAAAAACCCGAGCTCTTTTGTAGCACATGCCATAAGATCATACTACCTTTTATTGCTTTTTGTTATCAATATTTGTGGTCCTCTCTGCCCCAAACTCTTATGCACTGAAGATTTAACATCAGGCACATGATCTTTCTTTACATCACGAATTCTATTATTATTCTTAGTGATGTCGACATCCATGTATTGAAATAAATTTCTAGCTCCAAGATGGAGCTGCTCTAAGTTGGAGTCACTTTGCCACATCGAGCAAAGTGGAACTTAGATAACATTCATGTCCCTGTAATGCTCTGCTTGACCAGAAACTTCTTGGCCAGTATACATCTACAGTCAGCTAATCCCCAAATGCCAAGCCAACTCTGGGTTTCATACTTACTTACTAGTTCCTTCTCACCCCTACAAGGTTGACTGTGGGACCCCAGCCAATCATATATTTTCTATTTTTCTCTTTGTTGTTCTTCATTCTTTATCCTTTGAAAGTTTCCTGCCTTCTGCCCATTTTACAGTTCTCCACATGAAGACTGTCCACTTCATGGAGTGTTAAAAGTTTCTATCACCTAAATTGCCTTCAACCATCTTTAAAACACATATAACCCTGCCTTTCAGTCTCTTGCCTTCACAAATCTTTTTCTCACCTTGTCATAACCAATTATAGTACCATTTTAAAAAATCTGGATTTCCAATTTACTGATGGCATTACAAAAAAAAATCTAAACTGATGTCACCTCTTTTCTGTCTTCATGTTCTTATTTATTCAGCTTAGATTTATGGTGCATTAGTAAAATTATTTCTGTACATCTATCATCAACTTTCTTATGTTTTTCTTTCCCCATTGCCTGATGATACTCCAATCTCAATGAAATCTAACATTTTGGCCACCCCGGATCTGTATCTAAGAGCTTAATGTAGCCAGATAAAAATGCACAATCATGCTGACTGATCTCACTTTAAATGACCATAGTCTTAAGTGTGGAGGCCCTCTGCAATACTTGGAGATTATGCATTTCTTTAGGCATTTTGCCATCCCTCTGTTCCCTGAGATTACTGTTTCATCTTTTTTCTTTCTCCTTAACTGCAAACACTTCCTCAGCCCACTTTCAGCACAAGACTTGCTTCTTATTTCACTAAGAAAATAAGCACAATCAGAAGAGTCCATCCTCACATCACTCCTCTGATTAGTACATGAGTACATTAGTACAATCTCCTCATGTTCAGTACATATACTAATAAGGTTAGTACATGAGTACATTAGTACATTAGTACATTAGTACAATCTCCTCATGTTCAGTACATATACTAATAAGGTTGCCCTCATTTGTTAATTCAATGATGCAAATGGAGTGTTCATTTCTTAATAAACTATTTCCAAGATATTTTAAAAACTACAAGCCAGTTATTGTAGAATATTTTTCAACTTGGGTTAGACAGATATTTTTCACACTAAGATTCAGTCTGTGAACTTCCAGCTGAAATACCACACAGGCGAAGCTGTGTCGTCCTCAGAGGAACAACCAAAGAGGCAAGATGGCCATTTGTCTCTCTTTGGTGATATTAACTTTTACTTCCTGGTGGAGATGATATCTAGTTTCTCCACTTTTACAATTAATAAGAAATCTGGGAGTAGACACTTTAAGAGCATGCAAATATCCTGCTCCTCAGCAATCTTTCCCCCTAGAGATAGTGTAGATCGATGATTCTTGTCTTAAACCTTTCTTATGATGGTTTTAAAATGATGAATTTTCTAACTTCATAATGCCTTTCTATGTGTATCCTTTGACATTTTTCTCCGCCTTTCTCCATTGTTTACATGTATGTATCTATGTATCTATGTATGTATCTATTTATCTGTCTGTCTATCTATCCATCTATCATCTACGTATCCATGTATCTATCTAATCATCTATGTATCTATGTATCTGATCTAATCTAATCTATCATCTATCTATCTATCTATCATCATCATAAATAAATCATCAGAAGACTCAGTAATGTACTGCAAATCTCATTTTTTTTGATAGCATTGAAATCTCTTGTTTTCCTTTTGTTGGCATTTGATTTTTATAACATGGCAACGCCTTTCATTATTGTCTTTCTGTATTATATTCTTTCAGGTGTGTATCATCCAAACTTGTTTTTTAAAAGGGGTTGACATAATCAATTTTCTTTGTTTGCATTAGAGTTCTAGAAAGTAGTAGAATTGTAAGACTTAGCCAATAATTCTTATGTTCATACTGATCATGCTGATGGTTTTAAAAGTAATTGTAATTAAACAGAACTTCATTCATTCCACCCAACGTGGCAGGAATGAAAAACTATCTTGGAAAGTCACTTTCCAGAAAAGGGTCAGGAGTGACAGACTACCTTTCCTTGGTTACCTCTTCAGTGCAGAGTAATTAAATTCACTGTAGGGTTCCCCACTGAGCGCTTTCACCAAGGGATAAAATAACCTTGGCTAAATTATTTTCTACTCACCTCTAGTCTGTGGACTGTGCAGTAACTTGGGTTGTTATCTCAATTATCACATGGTTAATTAATTAATGTGGGTAAAACTTTTTATAATTCTACACATGAAAGATTTTGAAAAGCATTTGATACTTCTCTATATTGTTTGCCTGTCCTTTAAGTAAAAGCTTAATTAGTGTCTTTGAGAAGGAAATGAGAAGTAATCAAGCACATTATGTTTTGAAGACCTACTCTTTTTGTAGTAAAAATGCTTCTACCATAAGGTTTATTATGTTTCTTGCATCGTTTGGTTCTCAGAACAATGCATTTACAAAAAATGCAACATGCCTCTGATCTGCCAATATAAATGGTGCTACCATAAAATTTTAAAAACTTGTTTCCATGCATAGAATAGAAACCTCAAACCCAAGAAAACACAAGACCTCACATTAAAATATTTTTTGCCTTCTATTATAATTTTATAAAAAAATTTTAAATGTTTCAAAAATTAATTTTAACTAAACTATTCTTGGTCAGCGAAAAAGCGTATCTGGAACACTATCTGTAGAGCACTTTTCCTTGCCTTCCCTCCAAATAACGTCTCTGTCCAACTCTCCTTTGTTTTTCTCTTGGATTATTGACTGAGCAGGTAAAAATGGGGAGATGTAAAGAATAAAAAGTAATTTCCCTTGTGTTTTTTTTTTTTAATATCCCATACTCATTCCAACAATACTCTCTGTAAGTTGGGAAGATCAAAATTGTGAATTGCTTTTGTAGTGAGTAAAAGCTACATACTCAGGGGTGGAAATTAAGGTAAATTCCCTAGGTATTGATATATAACTAAGTCAGATCTTGTGACAGGTTGTGTTCTACATTTCTTCCTCCATGTCTGCTGAGTGCCCATTATGCTCCAGTCCTAGTCTTGCACACTTGGGATTGAGTGGTGAACAACTTAGACAAATAGAACTGGTATTCCAGAAAAAGGGGATGAATTAAACAATAAATGTAATGATTAGGTGAACTATGTGGTATGTCAGAAGATTAAAAACACTCTGGGAAAAATAAAGTAGAGTAAGGAGGATTAGGGTACTGTGGGAAGAGACACTACAATCTTAAATAGGGTAATCAAGGCAGGCCTCATTCAGGAGGTGACCTTTGATCAAAGACTCAGATTAAGTGATGGAGTTAGTGTTCTGGGTAAGCCTTAAGATGGGTATGTGCCCTGTGTGTTCACGAAACAGCAAGGGAAAAAGTGAGACGGGAGCCAGAGTGGCAAGAAGAAGAGTAGAGGAAATGAGTTCAGAGAAATAAAAAGAGGAGCCAAATCATGCATCGCCTTGCAGACCCTGGTAGAGTTTGCCTTTTACTTTGGGTAAGATGAGGGCCCACTGGCTTTGACTCTTCCTCTGGGGGAAATGGGAAGATTTTGAGCAAATGAATGATAGGATTTGACGACTGTTTTAAAAAGTTCACCCTGGCTACTGTGTTGAGAATTGACCTTGGGATGTCGGGGAGATGCTGGGAGAGCAGTTAGGATATTATTATACCGATGGAGGTGGCAGCTGATGATGGCTCACACCAGGAAAGGAACAGTAGGTATTGTGAGAAGTAGTCAGACACTCTATATATTTTAAAGATGGAGCTGAAGGAAAGAAAAGAGTCAAGAATGGCTTCAAGATTTTCAGCTTGAACAACTAGAAGGCTAGAGATGCCATCAGCTGAAATGGCAAAGGCCATGAATAAAAGAGGATTTGGGGGAATGGTCAAAAGTACTGCTTTAGGTATGTGAAATTTAAGGCATCTGTTAGGCATTTAAGTGGAGATGTATAATAGGTGGAGGAATCAAATAAATCTGTAATTTGGGAAAGGTTTATAATGGAGATATATAACTTTGTGGGGGCATTAGCATATAAATAGTACTTAGTGCCATGAGGCCAAATAATATACCAATAAAGTAAGTGTAGATATGGGATAAAAGAAAAGACTGAGACTTGAGAAACTCTAACATGAAGATACTAGAGAAGAGGAAGAGCAGAGGACAAAAGAGGAACAGGATGATGGTTATTCTCATTTATCTGAAATTTGCTCCCTCAAGTTAAAGATGATAGTGAAATGTTAAGAGAGGAAGAATTAGGGAATTGATACAAAAGGCAGATGGTGTATAGAAGGTACCCTCTTCCTTTTCTCTAGGGATTGAGAGAGGTCATGAGTGTGGCTAGGAAAATATCTTGCTAAGGATGTGTCAAATTTAGAACTTGACTCTTTTTTATATGTCCGACTGTACATATACAGATTGACTTAGAAAGCACTATTGAAATCATCTTATGCAAAACACAGTATTTTGTTTATGGAGTCATGTATGTTAAAGATATTTACATATGGAACTTCTAGCAGATTCTCAGCAAATACTTGTCAAATTATTGATATATTACCTTTGCTCTTTGTTGAGAATTTTAATATGTTAAAACTGGTTCTTTGCCCAAAGAAGACACATAAAAACTTTCTTTACTACTTTTTCTCAAAACATACATACCTATTGAATCAGAAGCCAGTTTATTCAGACATGTACCTTATACTTTATAATTATTTATTAGACCTCACTGGCAGATAGACACAGTGGGTATGAATTGTCTATATCTCTTGATTCTGGCTGATGGGCAATTTTAGTCAATGAGATATCCATTGAAAATATGAATATCTTCAAGTCTGAGGTAGATTTTATTATTTGGAGCTAAGTAATCTCTATTGACACCTAGAGTTTCAGTCAACGTGGACTCAGGAATATACCACATACTTGGAGATTATTCTAATGCTAATGAGAATAATAATTTAACGTTTCCTCTCTCCAAGGAATTGAGCACGACTAACAAATCCGACTTTCTCTTGAGAAGGAGTGAGCGATTCAGCTTACCAGGATAGGAGGAGATGGTGTTGATGCGGGCGGTCCTGATGACTCCCACCCGGGTCCCGCGGTTGTTTTTCATGCACATGCAGACGCATATGGCGATTCCAGCAATGACCCCCATGATAAATACGATTCCAAACACGATGCCGGCAATTGCCGTGCCCCTAAAAAGGGAAAACGAAAGTCTCATAAGGATTTTTCAGCCTTTCAAATACAGCTCAATGACTACATGACAAGTGCTTCTTTACAAATATTCTTAAGGATAATTTAAAAAAAAGAGATAAGTCTCTGAATCGGTTAAGTAAATAGTATTCTGCATTTCAACGAATAAGAAAAAATTATAAACCTATAGGGAATCCTCCTCCAGAAAAATAAACCCATCATTCAGATTCTGGTTTTAAAAATTCATGTATTTATACAAAACACAATTCTCCAGATACGCTCTCTAAAATTTCAATTAAAAAACTATTCTGCAGTGTGCTTAAACAGCAAAAAATTTAATGTTTGCCTATTTTCTGTGGAGTATATGTGCTTAATGTATACAATTTGATAAATGCCAAAATATTAAATAAAATTTAACATGTATCATGATTAAAACGCTTCATAAGGTGGAGGTAGAATTTTTTCCCTAAAACAAAGAACACCAAACCTTTATTTAATTATACAGAGAACAGTTATGATAAACAGTATTCTCATTAAATTCAGGAACAATATAAGTAAAACCTTTATTTTATCAATGTCAATGTTTTTCTCCAGAACAGTTTTTCTCATGCAACAAAATCATAGAAAGAAAGAAAGAAAAAAAAAAAACTGCATGAAAGAGTCAAATTGTCATTGTGTGTAGATAATATAATTTGTAGGAGACTACATTTGTCCATCATTTTTAAAAGTTATAGGGAAATGTTCATCAAAATGTAAATTTTCAATAGGCAGTATCTTTTCTAGCCATGCTTCCTAAAGAAATACAGCATGTGTGGGCACAAATAATGACCAAGGATGTTCTTCAAAGTATTACTGCTAAGTAAAAAATATCAGAAACACCCTAATTCCATGAAAAGGAGATTAACAAATAGAAGAAAATATGATACATCAGAGAATGAATCCTATTCAATGATTGAAAAGTGTGAAAATGTCCCCACGGATTGAGATGTTCATGATACATGGTTAACTTAATAATATTACAAATGAAAAGGCATGCATTAACACAATAGTACCAGTATTAACAGATAATTGCAGTGAGGTAAATTGTATTTTTATATACCACATTTTGGAATGCATAGATAGTGATTATCTTGTAGAATGGAAAAATAAAATTTTAACTTATATACTCCCCAGAAGCAACCATTTTCAACTCTTTCAGACATTTTTAGTACTATGCTTCATATTTCTCAATAATATTATTACATTTCTTTATTTAAAAATTTTTAATTTTTACATATTGTTATTGGCTCATCTTACAGTTTTTGGTAATGTAGATCCCTCAGACAAATTTTATCCTTCATTAAATCAGTCATCAGTATTTATATTACCATGCCATTACTTACTGCTGAACAAGCCACATATCATGGTCATCTTATAGTTATTTTTAAGGGCATTTCCATGAGTTCCTATTTTCCCATATACCTATAGCTTCTCATTCCCCCCACCCTCAATTCTTAGAAATCTTTCAAAAAATTACCAGTTAATTTTAAACACTTAAACACAGTAACAATCACTTTATCAGTTCTGTTTTGTCCCCATGGTGATTTCCCTTATAGCCTGCCAACTCCAGTGGTTCCTTTTGAATCTGGAACTCTTTCTAGACCTGCTTGGTGATCTGTTGATGTCTAGTTTCTGGAATCTATTCTTTCTCTTTCTTGGTGAACTGCCCTGTTTGTTGAAGCACATTCACGAATGACTTCTTAAAGAAAGGTTCAAGGCAAGTAAATGTTTCAGAGTCCTCGCATGCCTGAAAATGACAATGCTATCTTCATTGGGCTGGGTATGGAATTCTAAGATGTCATTTCTCAGAAACATGAAGGCATTGTTAATTGTCTCTAGGATTTGGTATTGCTGTAGAGGAATCACATATCACTCTAATTACTTTTCTTCGTGTGATACTGTTTTTTTTCTTTCTGAAGTTCTTAGCATTTTCTTTTTACTCTTAGTCTTCTGAAATACTGTAATGTGCTTTCCATCATTTTCTCTGTTTCTCTTTCTAAAAGCTTATTCTGAAATAAACCTTTGAACCTTCTGGATAAATTCTTTAACTCTTCTCATCTTTGTTTACTAGCTTTCTGGGGAATTTCACTGACTTCATCTTCCAAAGTTTTATTGAACTTTTAAATTTCAGCTATCATATTTTAATTTTCAGGAGCTTTATCTTATACTCTACTGCAACACTCCTTTTTAAAGTGCCCTGTTTTGCTTTCATGGATGTAATTTTCTTCCTTAATCTCTGAAGGTACCAATGATATATTATTTGAGATTTTCTCTACTCTTTGTATTTCCTTTGTCTTGCCTAGGTTCCTTTCTATTTAATTTTTTTATCTGTTTTATTTTTGGTATATATATTTAAATATCTAGTGATCCCTGAATCTGCTTTTATTTAAAAAATACAATACTAAATATCTGCTTGGCAGTTCAGTGTACAAGGCCAGCATTGGACAGGTGAATTCACTTGAGGTCAGTTCCCATAGGTTTTTTCTTTGGAGCTGTTCATTTTCCTCTTCAAAAGGATCATCTGATTTCATACTTGCGAGTATGAGCTGGACCACAAGTTTCCCAGAGCCTGGGGTTTTACCCATAAGGGTATGAACTTTCACAAAATTCTCATGCTTTCAGCTCAGAGACTCAGTCTCACTCTACTGTGATGGTGGAGGCCTTTAATAATAATAAAAAATCTTTGTGGTTTAAAAGCATGACTTCTGAAGCCAGACTGCCTGGGTTCCAACTGTAGTTGCTAATCCTCACCCCCCCACTCAGTTTTCTTAATGAAACAAAGGTCAGTTTGATGTTTCACTGACTCTCCTTCCAAATTTCATGGCATAAAATATCTGTGTTCCTGGCTCACTTGCAAGATAAGTTATTATTCTTAGTACAATATGAGCATCCATCCTATACTTTTCTAGGACAGGTCCATAATCTCTCATCCCAAACCACTGTGTCCAGACATGTCTCATAAATCAGGAATTTTCAGGTTTTGGAAAGAGAAAACAGTATATACACTGTATAGTATATGATATGCCCAGGGTCAGCATCCTGAACGTAACGCATGTACATTTCTGCAGTAAAGGTGGGAATATTAACATTTGTGAGTTACATAAGAGATTAAATAAAGCCCCGGGTTTTTTCAGGTCCAGTCTTGCTGCCAATCGAGTTATAGAAAACCTTTCACTTTCCTAAACTTTTCAAGGATTTTAGAATTTTAGTCAAGAGATTGTGAACCTGTATTTGTACTTTTCAGATGAGATATTTCTCTCTAGGACCTTTTCCACCCCCTTAAAAAACAGAATAACATTAATAATTTTCCAATAGATGCCTTTAAAATATTCCTACACGCATTTTAGCTTTGTTAGTAAATTGTAAAAGCAGAATGCAAGACATAAGAAGGGCAAAGTCTAGCAGTTTAATAAATAAGTTTTTTTTTCAAGAAAAAAGATTTATCACGGAAGATAAATTGAAATAAAAAAACTAAAAGTGATCCAGAAACTTCTTTTTATTGTAATTTTTAGGTTTAAATAAGATTAAATTGAAGGGCTTAATTTATGATCCAGAAATAATCAACAGCTCAATTATTCAGGCATAGAATTTCCAAAATATGCGTTACAGAAACTATTAATATCAAATAGGGATATATTTATATTCATTAATCATTTTTTTTTAAATAGAGGAAAGTAGAAAATTAGTCACATTTTGTTTTCTTCTTAGCAGCTCTAACAAAAGTGCTTGCTCTTGAGGTCAGCAATGAAGTCACAACTAGTATGTTAAATTAAGTTTTTCAATTAAATCATGATTTTGGTGTCCTTGATCCTTTGATAGCCATTAACAATTGTAAATTAGTTATTTAAGACATGGTAAATATAAAAGTTATAGCCTTATTACTGTTATTAATTCAAAGAAGCAGTAAACAAGCTAAACATATAAATAATTTGGTTTAGTCAACTATTGGAAAGAGACGAGCTATTAAATTGAGAAATCTGGCATCATAAAAACCTTAAAAAAAATTTAGGGAATTTATTTTGGAAAGAATGTATGTCAGGGTGTGCATATTTTTTGGTCATCAGAAAGACCAAAGCATGATTAGAAGGTTGAGTCTTTCAGCCTCACTTCTGTCCTCTGGGGAAGGGGATAGGGATCAGAGATCGCTAATCGCCGATGGCCAATGATTTAATCAATCATGCCTACCTAAGGAAAGCTCCATAAAAACCTTTATATGATGGGATCCAGAGAGTTTCTGGGTTGGTGAACACACTGTGATGCTGGGAGGACGGAGCTCCTGAAGAGGTTGGTTAGAGAAGCTCTGGAAGCTCCAGTTTCCTGCCCCTATACCTTGCTCTATGCATCTCTTCCATTTGACTGTTTCTGAGCTGTATCCTTTATAATTGACTGGTGACCTAGTAAATACAGTGTTTTTCTGTGTCCTGAGAACTGCTCTAAAAATTAATCAAACCTAAAGGAAGAAGTTGTGGGCATCCCTGACTTTGTAGCCAAGTTGGATGGGAGTGTAGCTAATCTGAGAACATGATAATTGTGACCTGTATCTGGAGTGAGGGAAATCTTATGGGACTGATTCCTTAAACCTGTGAAGCCTGACACTAACTTCGGGCAGTTGGTGTCAGAATTGAATTGGATTGTAGGACACCTAGTTGATATGAGAATTGGTTGGTGTCAGGAGGTAAAACACCTCACAGACTTCCTTCTCTGTTCTCCAAAAATCTCTGTAGATGAATATAAGTATCATTGTGTATTGATTAGCTCCATGGGTAGTATTGATCACTTGCTGATAATGAAAAAATTTTGAACAAAATTATGGATTGAAAATTTGTAACAAAAGGAGACTTTTTATTCAAAATATTCAATGTATTCATAGTGGCTCTAATGATACTAAGAAACTGGTTTATAACACTTAGAGAGAATATGTTTCATTCCATAAATAGCTTTTGATAAGTAAAGATTCTGATAATATTGTGATTGTTATAATAATATTTACAACACAGTTTTAAGCTCAGCACTGCTATACAATAACTTAATATAAATATATTGACATGGTTTTATTATTAAATAATGTTTAAGGTAAAGAATAGATATGAAAAGAATACTTATTTTCTGACATGACCAATTTACAAAAGCACTTTATAAAACAGTATAATACAAAAGACTCATAAATATTCTATACTATAATTTAATAACCTTAGTTTTAAGAAAACAGGAAAATAAAAAAAAGGTTACAGAGATATTTAGTGCCCACATAAAATGTAAACAAAATTATAGAATATTTCCATTAGGAGAAATTTTTCACATGGACTGAGTTTTTAAGAAGTCCACAAATGAAAGGTAAAATTTGTAGATGTTTTCAAGAAAAAATGACCACAATTTCAAAAGAATAAATTTAAAATGAGTTCATTTTCTATTATAATGAAAAATAAAAGCAAAAGAAAAGCATTCTAATCTTTTTATTAAAAAGAGAATATTACATAATCTTACTAAATAATTCATGTGTGATGAATGAAAGCAATGAAAAAAATATCATTCCAAACTATAGGGGTGAAAGTAAAATGTACACATGAGAAGAATAAAAGTTGGAAGATTTTTTCTTCAGATGATTTCATTTTCTCAATAATTTGTTCTTTTGGCTAATGCATTAAAATACCATAAAGTAATATTTTCTTGCTCTTAAGTTTTTAGAACTAATATTTTATTCTAACCTTATTGGAAATTTTAAGGTATATAATTTAGTAATTTAACTTGCTTACTTTAAAAATAATTAATTTAACTTGCTTACTTTAAAAATGATGGATCTACGTCCATGCCACCCTGAATGTGTCTGATCCCGTCTGATCTCGGAAGCTAAGCAGGGTTGGGGCTGATTAGTACTGGGATGGGAGACCACATAAGAATATTAATTGCTGTAGGCATTAAAAAAATATGATGTATTTTTTTCTTTCTGTTGCTTTAGTAAATCATTAAAGAATGGGAAGAAT
Organism: Eidolon helvum; assembly: GCA_000465285.1. NCBI lineage: Eukaryota > Metazoa > Chordata > Mammalia > Chiroptera > Pteropodidae > Eidolon > Eidolon helvum. Next base: position 38,321 of record KE759299.1, read on the forward strand.
ATAAAAATAAACCCAAGAGAGTACAGTTTTCAGTATTAAGGGGATGTGGTTCTATAACTTCTATTGATAGCAGTAGGACTCCAGAACTGTCCTTGTGTCTGTCTCTGTCTCTGTCTCTGTCTCTGTCTCCATCTCTTTCTCTCTGTCTTCCTCTCTGTCTTCCCCCCTCTCTCTTTCTCTCTCTCTCTCATCTATCTATATTTCTGTATGCATGTGTCTGTGTCTATGTATCTATATTTAGCTTCATATACATCTATATCAAATAAGACAATTATAATTTCAAGTAGTTAAATTATTACTAAGTATTATTACAATTCTATGTGTAAAGTGTTAATGGAGGGTAGAAACACCAGTCCATATGATTTTCTCAGTAAGTCAATGTTACTTGCAAAAATATCCTGTAAATTTCAGATATGCCAAAGTTGTTTATTTTGCCTTTTTTTTTTTCATGCTAGTCCTTGTCTCTACCAACACTTCTTAACAAATCCTTTTTCTTGGGGCTTTGTAGGTAACTTCTCTGTTATCCTCAGAATAATAAAATTAGAAACTAATGTTTCTCTAAATGAATAAATTTATCTTATTTACTGATTCTTGCCCGGTGGTAGAGACAGGTGTCTACCTCAATATCTGTTCTCTACATTTTCCTTCATAAAAGAACTCTTGATGGTTAATTGGGTACATGGCTACCTGAAATAAATATTGAATCTTCTAGATATTCCTAAATCATCTTTTTATATATATATATAGAATAAAGTTCTAGAAAATAGTTGTAAGTAAAATATATTTTGTGAAATCACTTAAAAAATCTTTAAAGATGGCTGAAATGGGATTTCCTCCCCTTCTTCCTCACCTTCTCTCCATCCCACTTTCTGAAATATGAGTGTAATGGCTGGGCCTAGTCCCCACATTGGACTGCGAGGTCAGTCTGCCGAGGGATCTGATAGGTGTGAATTTGATAGAGTGTATGTCTCTGATAGCTATATGGAGATGTTATATCAGCCCCAAGTTGTCCAACTCTGGATTTCATGAGAGAGAAATAAACTATTACATTTTTTTTTCATTAAAACCTCTGTTATTTTAGTTTACATGTGTGTTTGTGTGAGATATGCCACGTGACCTTACTTAACACAATCACTTTGCCAAGATTAGCACACAGTGTAAACAAAAAGAAATATTTAAGGTGGAAACAGCAGTTTTAAGGAGCATATAGGTATTCTGAAAAAAGCATGAGACTCCACATACCCAATTAACCATCAAGGGTTCTTTTATGAAGGCAGTTGTAGAGGACAGATACCGAGGTGGACAACTGTCTCTACCATAGCGGAAGAGTCAGTAAGTCAACTTCTATTAAGTTGGGATCATTCATCTTCCATCTTAAGTTGTTAAATTTTTATGATTCAGTGAGAGACCTTCAAGAAAACTCTACATTGCCTAGACATCTCAGAGGTATATGAAATGAAAATAAAAAATGGTCTTGAATGTGTCATGAACAGTAGGCTGACCTGCACATAACACTTCATCACTGGAGTT
>KE759299.1:39869-50603 GCA_000465285.1 Eidolon helvum
TAGCAAATGATTTGATCGATTAAGAAAGCAAGAATATTTCAAGGCAAGAAGTACCTTTTGAGAATTGGTTGGTTTACACTTATCTTCGCTGATCAAATTTTCTGAACAATTGCCTAATTCCTACATTAGATTTATAAAGTGAGTTCAATGCAGTTCAAATACATGTAATAAAATAAGAGTAATAATAATAGCAATTAAATGTTGTTGTACAGTTTACTCCCTCCCTCTTTCTTCTCTCCCTCCCTCTCTTCCTCTCTCTCTCTCTATATGTGTGTATGTGTGTATGTATATATACACATATATATGTGTATATATGTATATGTGTATATGTGTACATATATGAATATATTTATATTTTATTTAAGAAAACAGAAATCTGAGTGAAGATCCCTTGAATTATATTACTTGATATGTTCTGTGTACCATGTGGATTCCAAATGTCACTATCCTGTTAGCTGCCCATATAACCTGACATAACACAATATAAAATACTGTCAAAGTCTAAATATAGTCATTCATAGTTACAAAAGTTTCTAAAACCTTTTTGTGCAGTATACATAAATGTGATCAATTTCATTGTTTATTTAACAGCAATATTTGGAAATGTAGTATTGACCCATACTTAAATCAGCTTATAGGCATGGCCTAGAGGTGTTTATTTTGTCTTTATTATGCCTGTAATTCTAAACAGGTGCCACTAGATAGCAATATTCATGAAATACAGTATATATTGCACATCTATCATGTACTAAATACTATTCTGGGTGACAGAACACAAAGTTGAGTGATACATGGTACCTTTAAGGATTTCAGAGCCATTTATGGGATAGTAAGAAAAGAGTGATTTTGAAGATCAATTATCTCCAGGCATAGAAGAGTAAGACAAGAAAACAAAGAATTTGATCATATTCAATAAAAGAGAACCACTTCTTTTTTAAAACAACAATATGAATGTAATAGAGAGTATTAATGATTTCTTAATATTTCTTAGTTGCATATACAGTTTTTTGACTCAGGATGCTTTCATTGAATAGAATTCAACCCAGTTATTCTACAGGCAAGAAAACCAACTCCATGAGAGGCCAAAATAAAGATCTTCCTGGTGAAGAATAGAGCTCAGCAGTCCTAATGTCCACCCCAGAGCTGCTGATACTACCGCAGAATGCCTTGTTCTCATTCTCTCATCCTCTCGGCATATGTTTATGGAGTCTCTTCACTCTGCCGGATACTCTATGAAACATTAGGCATCTGAAAATGAGCAAAGTCTTGTTGGGAAGGAGAGAAGCAGAGGAGAGAAAGGACTCCTGGAATGTTTGGGAAATTAAAGCTCTGAGACCCGAGGGCTGATTGAACTGAGGACTAAGTGACAGGCAGAAGTGTAGAATGTCTTCCATGTAGGTGACAGCCCCTGGCTGCACAGTATGCAGTTCATAAAAACGTACTGAAATGAAGACTAGATGAGACATGCAGTTATAAGCTAAATTTAAATAGAAACAGCCTCTGCACAGAGGTTTCCCTGCCTTCTGCCTTCCAAACCTAAAAATTTCCCAATTACTTCTAGATATAATTCTCTCATTTCTAAGGCTTTGGCACAGTTCATTCTTATGAACTCACCTTTGCTGAAACTTTGCACAGAGTTAATTACCTTGATTTATGAAGATTGCTTTAGACAGGACTTTCTTCTTTTTCTTTCTGTACCTTTTTATCGTATGTTGAGTAGAATCACAAAGCAGTTTTTTTTTTTAACAGTGACCATAGAATTTCTCTTGAAAGTCTATTTGTTGAGATTTGAATCCTGAAAGCATATCAGACTTCAGAGATTGAATCTGATTATGAAAATGCAGCGCCCTCGGCATAATCCACTTTCCTTCGCATTGACTCCAGCGTGGAGAGTTTCAAATAAGTATGGAGGCTCACACAGTTGTTGACCTGGCAGAATAGCAGCTACCCTTCAGGCTTAGACATTTAAAAATTTAATAAAGTTGCTATAGGACTGCAGTGGATGTTGGAGCATGAGGCCTTTTCCGATTTAACTGCTGAAGCAGATAACAGACCACGATGGCATAATGGACCCCTGGCAGTGAGCCCACATGCTGTCTAAGCCAGTGTTTCCTCCTGCGGCCCTTCCAATTGCTAGACTGGACGTTATGAGCTGGCCTGCCCATCCAAACAACTGCAATCCTCTTCCTGGACCTTGGCAAGTCCCCATCCTCTGCTGAGACAAGCCTGTCACTGATTACCATCTGCTGGGGAGGTCTCCTCTTCTAGGCCTGCCAATAATTTGCTCAATTCTGACATTTATTATCTGTACACAATTCTCACGAGCTTGTGGCTTTCCAGACCCAAATGCTGCTGCCTGATCACACCCTTCCGAAGGCCTTGCTCACACCCTCACCTGTGTCTGCCTGATGTTATTGATCGAAACTGTCAGACTTTGATTTCCTAGTAGGACGTGGCCTCATGTTCATTTTAGTGATTTTTTTTTCAATTAGTGTTGACATTCAATATTATTTTATATTAGTTTCAGGTGTACAGCCCAGTTGTTAGACATTTATATAATTTGGCGAGACATTTAAATAATTTACAAAGTGATTCTCCCCCCCACATAGCCTCTGTTAGTCTAGTACCCACCTGGCACTGTGCCTAGTTATTGTATTAGTGACAGCTGAAAGCCATCTATGAGCAACACATCCTCATTACAGCACCACTGTCATTCTCTCTCACTGTAGATGGCTCAGTTTTTGAGTTTTCTGTCTTATATTTATCCATGAGAGAAAAATCGATTTCAACCATGTCTCATTCCAGAAGATACAATCCCAGTGAAGAAATGTCACTTGTCCAGTTAGACTGAGGACTCATCTTTAGCTCAATCCACTGAGCCAAGGCCAGGAATATGGCAATTGGCTCAGCTTGGGTCAATGCTTGTCCCCAGGCCTGAATATGTGACCAATGGGGAAAGGCATGAGGGGTATGCAGGTGGGTGACTCAAGAGCAGCAGGGGGTTTGCAAACACGATGCAGACGTTCATACACACTACAATTTTGTATAGTCAGCGTTATTAGGATTCCATATCCAAGTCTGAGTTTATAGATGTGAGCTAGGATTATAAAGAATGAAGGACAGATAGAGACAAATGACCTCAAATCTCAGATCTCTGTTCTTCACCTAAATGTATAAGTGGTACCACAAAGTCAGATAACTTCAGGCAAATTTGCAGGTGTGGGACTCTGAGGATTTCTAGCGGCCTTCTGCGCTAGCAGATCTTAGTTCAAAAAAATAAATAAATAAATCACTTGATTGCAAGGTTGGAGAGAATCTTACTTTTTTTTTGACATCCTCTCTAGGCCAGATATGATGGTGAAGATTCAAGGAAGATAGAGACACACATGCACGTAATTATAACACACGACATTAAGTGCAAATGGGAGAAGCAGAGACCAGGTTCTATGAGAGCAGAGGACAGCGCCTAATCAAAATGTATTAGCACGTGGGCAGGCATGTGTGAGTGTGTGTGTGAGTATAGATTGGCTGTGTGTGTGTAGAGAGAAGGTACGAGAGAGCGTGTATGAGTAAAAGAGGGTGTGAGAGTATATGTGTATTTGGGGGTGCTTGAAGATGGCTTCCTGAGTTGGTAACCCCTTCTGAATCTTAAAGAAAGATTAAAAATTAATCAAAGGGAATTGAGGGGATTAGAGCAGAAGCACATTTCAGATCAAAAGAACAACATATAAATCCCACAGGAATATGATATATCATGATGTGTTTAAGGAACCAGGAAATGTTGAGAGTTGCTGGAATAGAAAATAAAGAGGTGAGCTGGAGAAAAGAAAGGGGCTTGGGGGGCTGATCTGTAAAGAAGTTGCCTGTTTTATTAAAGTATATCGAAAACAGGTGACAAACTGTAAGCATGGGTCAGTCTAAGAGTAAGGTGGAGAATGTCCCCAGGTAGCCTTATTAAAAAGCCATCGTAATTATTTGGGAAAACATGGCGAAAGGCAACCTGACCGTAGCAGTGGGGCAGGGAGAAAGGTGGGGGAGGACGGAGTTCAAGAGCGTAGACCATAAAAGGTGAAGTCAGTGGTGCCTTAAGGTCATCAAGTTCAAACTCAGATTATTATAACTCTATGCTATGCCCACTCAGAGCTTTTGGACACTTCCAGAACTTAAAAGCCATTAAATCTGGAGGCAGCTTATTCCATTATGGGACAATACCCCGTAAGTGCATGACACTTCGGTATGATTTAGCTCCCCAGATCTCCAGTCTCTCCCAAACAAGAGACCTCTGCAGAGAGAAAGTGCTGATCTTTGATAGGAAATAAGGGTCGTGTCAGACCCAGCAAATGACGTATAGAGAGGGCAGAAGATAAACTTCGTATTCTGTTGTTGCTCATTGGTCTGATTTCAACTGAGTATGTTTTATTTACAAAACGAATATGTTTATCAAAAGCATTATGTACTCTGTAATATTACATAAACCTTTGGCATGATGAGCATGCATAGATAGGAGGTTTGCTTTATTTATATAATCAGTGAACTCTTAATTGTCCTTCTCTGAAACTAATGTCCCTGAATCTCTGTAAAACATAAATTAAAAATAATAGTCCTTGAGATATTCTTAGATTGCTTCACGCAGTCTGATCTTCTGATCCCGGTCTTTGTGTAGTTGAAATCTAATTGGATCAGAGAACGCCCGAGGTCCCTTCCAGCTCCTCAGTACCACAACTAATTAGCAGAAATTCCACTCTAATAATACAGCTGCTGTGGGTCAAGAAAGGAAAGCAAAGCAGAGGTGGAAATCTCAGCCTAATGAAGATATAAAAAAAGATTAGAAGAGTTTTAAATTTTGGTGTGATAATTAATTACACTCCAATAAGAACAAAGTTCTCTGAATATTGGCTAATTGTAATTTAAGCTATATTCAGTCACACAAATCTCTCCCCCAACATCACCTCCAATTCTGAGGAGGAAAGAGATATCTTATTCAATAATTCTTATCTCATTTATCATAAGTTTAAGCAATAATGTCAAGTCTGTGGAGATGTAATAATCATCCAGGTATTTTGAGCTAGGTAATTATAACTGCATATACTCATTCATATGATCGAGCCAGCTCTTAATTAATTACTTCTACTTTGGAAAATATAGATTTGTTTCAAAGATCTTGGCAAATATGGCTATACTGTGATACAGTAGTTGGTTTGGAAGATATCTTATATGATTTTTTAAGAGCATAAATGATTCAAAAACCAGATTGACATTGTGCATTTTTAGAAGCAGCTATTATAACATGCTCTGAAATTCCAACAGGCCACTCTTGCTGCCATGTAAATTACAGGGAGGAAATTATGCTGGATTTGAACCATTATTGTGGTATCACACCAGTTTCGTCTCTTTCGTATGTCTCAGAAGTCAGTCACACTTCATCCTGTTCCATTAATTAAGACAGGCAAAGAGCAGGAGAACCGGACCAAGAAATGACAAATCTCTTATTGGGAAGAAAAAAAAATTAGCTAATACAAGCTGTGTGGCCTGGCAGAATAAGGCGAAAATACAGTTATTCAAGTAATTATTGCCAGTGTAGACAGGCAGAAACGCAAATTACAATGTGGGTCATCACTATAGATTAAAGATGATTCTGATCAAAGTTATGCAGATTGGGCAAAGAGGCAGATTTAACAAGGAGAACACAGCAGCAGGGGATTAGGGGGATAATCTTTAATTTCACAGATTCATCTAAGGCAGGTGAGTGCTGGCATCAGGATTGCGACAGAGACAGTGAAAGCCATGTGCTCCTCTTATTTCCCAGCTTCCCGTGCATCTTGGAGGGGAGGGGCTTGTGACTAATTCTCCTCAACAGAATATTCAAAGAAGTGATGCATTACTTCCTATTAAGATCAGTTAGGACTCAATATTTTTTCCTTACCTTCTTTTACTATATTAGCCTATCTGTGAGACTGAAACCAAAGGATTCTGGGGTGGTGAGCTTATGATATGGAAGGAGATTGAGTCACTGAGTCACAGCTTGAGAGACAGCCACACAGCTGAGCTGCTTATGTGATCAAGAAATAAAATGGTGTTGGGGTAAGCCACTGAGATTTTAGGGTTTATCTGTTTCTGCAGAATAGCCTAACTATCCTAGGCCTGGGTGTTGTGATTCAGAGCACGGGATGCGGATTTAGCATGACAAAGATTAAATCCAGTTTCTACCACTAATGAGCTCTGTGACTTGACCTCTCTGAGCTTCAGTTTTGGGGGCAAGAATCTTTTTAACAGAATGAGACTTCATAAGGGGTTTCAACTCAGAAAACAAAATGAAAGTCCAGTGGTGGTCCCTGGAAATACTACATTCCAAGACAGAGGTAACTTCCAAGAAATCATGTGTGTCTATTGGGCTCCCAGAGTTGTATAGCTGAATGGGGCCCATAGTACCTGATCCTCAACTCCAGTTTCACATTAGATTCATATTAAATCAATCAATTCCCCCCCACACACAGATTAATGAAGCCTGGACCCTAATTCAACTCAATTAAATCAGAATCTCTGGGGTTGAGACCCAGATTTGTAAAGTTACGTTGGTGGTGCTAATATATAAAGCTGATAGGGAGCCAGAGTTGGGAATCAGTGAGTTACAGTAACAAAGGGGTCTTAAGAGGTTTCTGTTTCAGTTGAAACTGATTCAGGAGATGAAGGATGGAGCCTACAGGAAAGAAACACCAGGTGGACTCAGATATGTGGAACCGGAAAAAGAGGAGACTTTAGCAGCAATTTCTCATCAAAAAGGAGACAGTAATTTAAGTCAAAACATTTCCATTTATAGAGGTAAAATGAAAGAAATATCATTCTAAATTTTGCTATTATTTTATTTTCAGTCCTCATTCTATTTCATATTCTTTGTCTACTAAATGAAAAACATGGGAAGAAATTATGGGTGTGTAAAATGAATAGTCAACATAGAAAAATATTTCTGATTTGTACTATATAAAACCAGTAAAACATTTTATATTATGGAAATATAGAAACTGCAAAGTTGCTTGCAAGCTTTTCTGTTCATAGGTAGCTATTAGAAAATGTGTTTGACTCCAAGAAAATAGGCAGATCAGTTTTTCCCAAATGGGGAGAAAACTTAGTCCAGCAACCTATAATTGCCAGATTGGTTTAGACCCATTATTTATCTAACGTCCCATTCTATTGCTGACCTAAGCAGCATTCAGGGAGGAAGATCCGTTTCCTAGCAGATGTAAGTGAATCTTAATGGAAAAGTATACCTTAATTTCCTTTAGTCATTTATAACGGTTACTCATATTTCTCCTAACCATTTTTGAACTCCTAATGTCCAGTGGGGTGACAAACTTGAAAATATCTGCTGGTAATGAAAGGTATTTACTGGACAGTAACATATTAATTACTTGGTTTCGATGATATAGAAAGGTTACTAAAGAGTATTCAATTCAGTTACACTAAGGTGCACTAGTGCCAAAGATTTTTTTTTTTCTTCCTTACTTGAAATCAAAGTCAACAATCTTAATAAATTTGACTGGTCCTTAAAACACACATTAGCTAAGATTTAATTTGCAAATGAGCCCTTTTTCACCAATGTACCCTCATCAGGAAATCCAAACCATAAAAATTCCAGAGAACACCACCAGTAACTAAAACTTATTTTATGTAAATGGTTGAGATTATGCCAATAAATCTACCAGTTTAGGCCTTTAAAGATTGTTTAATCAATCTTCTATCACTCAAGTCAGATAACATAAAATAAACCCTTTAACAAGAATTTGGATTTTATTCTATTAAAAATGTCATTTTAAAAAAGCAAATCAGCTCACAAGAGTGTTATGAGAAATATGCCTAAAAAGAAAAATGGTCATAGAGCCTCTTGGCTCTATTCTATAAATCTTGACCTCTTTTTCCCCTTCTGCTACTAGTGGATAGTTTGCTTCTTATATTAGTCCCTAAGGAAAGTTCTAATGCCACATGGGGCTAAGAAATATAATTTGGTCTTTTACTATTTTAAGTTCACGTTATTAAAATGCCATGGACTCAGTGAAGTGTGGCTCATGTCATATAGCCAACCATAGAAGGAGTCATATGTAATGCCTCTGACAACGCTATCATGATAATGTAAAACTAATAATTGCTTTTTAGGGGATAAATCAATTTAAGACCAAGGCCCCTAAATGATATGTTTTAAAATGCTTAAGAAACATATTCTTTTCTACACCGAAAGATAAGAAGATGTCAGTAGAATAACAAATAGATTCCAAGAGACGAGACTAGAGAGAGGGAAACCAATTAGAAGTTTGCAAGAGGTGAGAAAAGGCAGCAGCAAGTGGTGTGGGTTGAATGATGGTCTTCAAAAAGATATATCCACGTCCTATTTCCCAGAACCTGTGAATGTTTTATTATTTGCAAAGGGTCATCACAGATGTCATTAAATTAAGGATCTTGAGATCAAGATATCACCCTGGATTATCTGGATGGATTCTAAATCCAATGACAAGTATCCTTATAGAAGACACACAGGAAAGATTTGACAGACAGAAGAGAAGGAGGCAATGTGACCCAGAAGCAGAGAGTTGAGCATGAGCCAGGGAATGTCGGCAGCTACCGGAAACTGGAAGAGAGGCAGGGAAGCTTCTCTCCTAGAGCCTCCAGAGTGAGGGTGACCTTGCTGATACCTTGATTTTGGATTTCTGGCCCCCAGAATCACAAGAACAAATTTCTATTGGTTTAAGCTACAGTTTTTAGTAATTTGTATGGCATCTATAGGAAATTAATATAGCAAGCTAAGAGAGAGACTGTGGAAGAGGGAGAGGACACAATGCATTTAGGATACTGCAGAAGTCCAGTAGAGCAAGATCTAAGGGCATTCATGAGTGAGGCCGGAAATGAGGTAGACAGATAAGCAGAAGGTTGTATCAGTGAAAATCTGCTGGGTTTGAATGCATGAAATATCAGTGGGCAGATCAGAATGGCTGAAAAGAAGAATAATAAAAAATGGGAAGGAAAATTCAAAAAGGAGGAAATATGAACAGAATACAATATTTTCTTGCTGGAGGCAAGGTCTATGGTAGGGGGAAAGGTCTGGTTCTGGAGAATATACACCCCAGTCAAACACAGGATAATATCTTAGTCAGCTGGGGCTGCCATAACAAATGTCACAGACTGAGTGACCTAAGAGACATTTATTTTTCTGAAAATTTATATTCTGGAGTCTGGGAAGATCAAGATGCTGGCAAAATTGGTTCTCAGTGAGAGCCCCTTTTCTGTCTTGCAGATGGCCGCCTTCTCTCTATATCCTCTCATGGTAGAGAGAGTAAGCTCTGGTGTCTCTTCCTCCTCTTGGAAGGGCACTAATCCTATCATGAGGGCTCTACCCTCATGACTTCACCTAAACCTAATCACTAGTCAAAGGCCTCACCTCCTAACGCCCTTACATTGGAGGTTAGGGCTTCCATATATGCATTTTGCGGGGAACACAATCATTCAGTCCATAACAGGGAAGGGATGTGACTATCTGTGGACCAGATGTGGGCCATGTAGGATAAAGAGACAGTAGGGGAGCTGTTTAGGTCCTGACAAAAAACAGGGGCAATGGGGTTGCAACAGGTAGGACTGCTGAGTCTGTGTGTGTAGTGGATGATGGAAGGCAGGAGGTGGTGCAGGAAAAAAGACAGTGGCCACATGAATTACATGCCAGCAAGGCCACCAAGCCAGCAGGGAAGAAGCTCTAAGTCCTCGCGGCTGCTGTTAGAGGGTAGCCAGTTAGGTATCCAGGGCTGAGCGAGAACTTTCCTATGCCTTCCTTTTCTCTCTTCCTGGCCACAGCTCTCTGGTGGGGCTGCACTGGGAGGAGGGGATCTGCTGAGTGGGAAATGGGTAGAAAAGGAGAGCAATCGGACCCACCTCTCTCCCCAAAGACCCACCTCAGCTAGGAGATGGGGAGAAGCCCTGCTTGAGGTTGGAAATGTTTACTGACATCTCAGATTAGGCATTTAAAATCTCCAAATAAGAGTGTTTTGAGACAGCAGACTTATGGATTGAGTAAGCTGAAAAGCCAATGATGTGCCAAATTTTCAGCCATCGGAGGGAAAAATCTTCCTATAAAAAAGTAGTGAGATACAGTTATGTTTTGCTTATCTATGAAGCATCATGCTTGTTCTATGTACTGTTTAGACATTCAAAGAAAAGGAAGGTCATTTTCTATAAGAATTCCAGTAATTGACATATTTCCTCAGAACACAATCAATAAGGTGGCAAAGGACCATTCTGAATAGATGCTTCCTCAATTCCCTAGTTCTAAATATAGGAAAAATAAATCATGTAGTGATTATTAAATAATGTTTTTTCTCTAATTTTATCATATCTTGTAATTCTTAGAGAAAGTTTTATACTGAACTTTCAAGAGCACCACATATAGATTCCATTTGCTTTTCCCAGCCAAGAGAGTCTCTAACAAGATAAATACAAAAGACCCAAGTTTGGAGCTGGAATTGAAAAAGCATTTTCACTCTGTTCACACAGACTCTCTCTTTCCCCTTTGTTCACCACTTAATCTTTTGGTCTTATTTTCTTCATCTGTATAGTGGAGATAATGGGTCCCAATTTTATTTGCTATCTGGCAGAAAGATTCTCATAGTTAGACGAATGAAAATCTGACCAGTAATACCCATTTATCTACATCTCTGAAATGTTGTAAGAATTAATGGTTTTCTGCAAAATGTACAGAAG